>JAYESA010000002.1:108476878-108744378 GCA_036927795.1 Iris macrosiphon
GTTCAGGAGTGATTTTTGGGTTAGTAGCCGGGATCACTAGGACCTCAGTTGTATTTATTAGCTTTTGATACAGGATTTTGTCCTCGGCTTTTGGTTTGAGACTTTGTATTGTATTTGATTCAGGATATTATTGTTATTATTATTATTGTTGCTGTCTTTAGTAGTAGTTGTTGTTTAGACTTTGTAGTTGTTAGACTTTCTTGTTATCTTATCATGTTTAGATCGTGATTGAGTATCTGTATTATCTTTATCATATTGTTCCTCCGTTTGGAGTTGAGATCTTGGCAGGTACTTATATTGTTGTGTGAGTTTGTTAGCTAGATAGTAGACCTAGACAACGTTCTACCGCCGATGCTGCGGCGTAGGATGGACGTACCCACGACTCATGTCCGATTTTTCGGGTGCGGGTCGTGACACTGCGAGAATAATACATATGAGACGGGACAACTTTTACCCATCAGAGTGCATAAACTTTGTCTCAAGGGATATGTGCACAAAGCATCGTGTTTGTGTTTGTGAGTGCATTATGTCTATATATCATTCTCTTCTCTTCACTTATCCTTTGTTTACAACATGAATGAAGAAGAAAAGAAGACCAAGACCAAACAAAGTAGGGGGGTACACAAAGGCGACTCTATCTTCATTGTGGTTATAACTATTAGAGAATAACGCCATTTTAGGCGGCTCCTCGGAGGCCTATAGAATTGGCCTTGTCCCGTAGGTACGATCATCCTTGAGGATCCACTTCACCTTGGCATAATGATCTCCTGGGCGACCTTCTCTCGACATATAGCCATGGCCTCCCTGATGGAATCGCCTCTCATTCGATCGACTCTTAGGCTATAGAGGGGGATGACAGAAGGTAGGGAACCACAAAGTGAAGAGAAATTCGCTCTCCTCCGCTTTTCTTCCCTATTTATAGGGAATGAGGCCAATGCTTCATATGCCACAAAAGCCTCACCTTTCACAAAAATTGATGGTTTAACTACCAAGTTGACAACACAGAAACTGCTCATGTTGACTACATGTACGTGTGACATTGACTCAGCGGTATTAACTACCAAGTTGACAACACAGAAGGACAGTTCCGATATAGGTTCATTGGCTACTTAAGCCTATGTACCACAGTCTGAAAATTCGAAGCTACCATACACCTGGGACATTTTTAGGTAACGTGAAGCTACTTTAATTTTCCGATACTCTTTTGTTCAAAGTGTTTCAAGTTCATGTGAGAATTCAAAAACTTTGAAGGTAGTCTTATAGGAGAATAAAAAATCTCATGACTAATAGAGCCCTACGCAGATGACACCCAGAGCCATTTGAGATGAATCATCTTTAAGAAATAATCAAAGGAGTGCACTCTCTGACAGTCCACCTACGGTAGGATAATAGTGCTCCAAATCCCCTACGTTGAAAAAGCTTTCTCCACTATCGAGTTATATATTAAAATTGCCCCACGCTGGACCTAAGCCTATGTAGGCATGGGGGAAAATAAAGTGTCTCAAAGACTCCTTATTTAATGTTTTTATAGCATTAAAATACATGCCTATCGCCATCACGTCTTCTCTTACTCTGCAGACGTATGAAAGCAACAAAGAACGAGGCAATGTCAGTGTCAAAGTCAGCGTAATAATGGAACTCTGTTGATTATCCAACATGCAGCATAACCTGGAGTTCTACGTTTGCGGCCTGTTGCCCCCTTTCAAGATGAGATCCTACGCATAGCTGCAAATTTCTTTCTTCATTTAATGAGCAGGAAACCGACATACGAGACGATCCTACGCATTTAATGCATAGATTCTGGCATGCGAAAGTTGTAGAAAATGAGGAATGATGATGTCAGCATAATAATGGTCTTTTGTTTATTAGTCATCGAGGCAGCCACGTGACACCAGCGAGGGTCACCAATTGTCCCTATTTGTGAATCACGATGTAGAGTCCCCTCCCTCATTAATATTACATTGTTGATCATGCGTTATAGATCACGAGGAAATCCTACGTATTTATTGCATGGATTCTGAAGTTATAGAAAATGAGGAATGATGATGTTAGCACAATGCTAGTTTCTTGTTTATTAGTCGTTGAGCGAGCCATGTGGCACTAACGAGGGTCACCTGCTGTCCCTTTCCATGAATTACGATGTAGAGTCCCCTCCCTCATTAATGCTGCATTGTTGAGCATGCGCTACTAATCACGAGGAAATCCCACGCATTAAATACATGTATTAGGCGTACAATTTGAAGCTTAAATCTATGATCGCCTCAATCAAGGAGGCACCATGTGTCATGCCCTCCATGCTCAGTGCAAGCACGTGAGTCCTATCCTATGCATGGCGGACGCATCCTCCCTCACACAGAACGTTAATTTCTCGCATAGGAAGGTAGAAATAGGGTGCTTACCCTACTTTTATGCAGGATCCAAAATTTGGGCTTTACATTGCTAAATAGCTATAAATATCTCCAGGTTACATTTACTTGAAGGATTGAAGATCGAAAGCTTGGATCCCAATTACTACTCAATTCGTGAGCTTGGAAATCTGTAAGTGGTTCCCGTCATCACACCAAGTTGACAACGGAACAAAGTGATCGTGCGAAGATTTGACTTCCACTGCTATTCTTCCTTGGACCTTATATTTTTTCTCTCATTGATTGTGCAGAAAATTCCTTCGTATAAGGAATCCTTGTATTATAATCACAATAAACAAAGTTTGTAACCAAAAGTTGTAATAAACTTTGTTTCTCCAGAAAATGTGCAAACACCAGCCACCATGAAGGTCTTGTGCTTATTAATCGCTTACCCTGATACTTTTTCATAATCCTTTAAAAACTGCATAATCATTTTGGTAGAAGGAGTGCATCAAGAAGAGAATCAATAATATCATCGACATATGATAAGTGATTGATAATAGGACCTCCACTTAGAAACACAAAAAGAGTAAATAGAGGCCTCTACACCAATTTGTTTAGGTTCCTACTAAGCAATTTAACAACCAAGATAAATAAAAGAGATGATAGGAGATCCCTTTGTCCCAAACCCCAGGTATACTTGAAAAAACTAGCCTTTTCTCCATTTATAAGAATATAGAAACAACAGTTTGATATGAGATGCCATACAATGTCAATATATTTCTCCTTGAAGCCAAATCTTCTTAATAACCAAAGAAGATGCTGTCAATCCACCCTGTCATAAGCCTTCACCATATCAAGTTTTATCATCATATTCATTTCTCTGTTATAGCTGGACATGGACCCAAAGAGCTCAAGTGCCATAAGAATATTATCAACTACTTCTCGACCTTGAACAAAGGCACTTTGCTCCTTAAATACAAGCTTATCCATTAGTGTAGTTAACCTGCCAGCAACTAACTTTGAAATGATCTTGTTAGTAACGAGATTGACTTATAGGTCTATAATCTTCTGCCAAAGAAGAAGGATTTTTTTTTTGGAATAAGAACTAGTAGCGTACTGGTCATGGATCTTGGTAAAGCAAATCCATTAAAACCATGTTCACCTCTTGAAGCACATCCTCATTGACTATATGCCAGCAGTATTGGAAAAAAAGAACATGGATAACCATCTGGTCCCTCTATGCTATTATCATCCTTAGCCTTAATAACCTTCATAAGATCTTTATCAACATCACATTGTCTTCCTCCGTTATAACTTGAGGGATGGCACTTAAGAACTCCTCATCATATTCAACACTTCCTTTAATTAATAGGTTTTGAAAAATCAAGCCCCTTCAAGTTTGATATGATATTATGAAGTTACAGTCACCCCATTGTCTGACTTGATAGAATTTATCATAATTTTCTTTTGTTTTGACGTGACATAGGAGTGAATATATGATGTATTATTAGCTCCTTCCAATTGCTATTTCAACCTGGCTTTTTTGCTTCCAATAATCCTCTTCGACCATCAAGAATCTTTTTAACTCACCCTTCTTCATATTTAATTACATAAGATGTTCCTGGTCATTCTGTGCTATAAGATTAATCTCAGCATCAAAGACCTATTATTTAGCCTGGTTAACAACTACAAATATATCATCATAACATTCTCTACTCCATTTAGAAAGCACTTTCCTTAAATGCTTTAATCGCAGACCCAAATACACAAGAAGATTTGCATGGATTTGTACCTGCCATTCATTAGCTACTAGCTCTAGAAATGACTGATTCTTTATCCAAAATAAGAGAAAATGAAAGATCTTAGCATGTTGTAGGTCATGTTGTTTGATGGAAACCAATATAGCAGCATGATCCAACTCCATCGAGTTTAAGTGTTCAGTTTCAGACACGAACAATATTTTTAACCACTACTAATTAATGCAGATCCGATCCAAATGTGAGCACTACCGAGCTGACCACCGTTGATTATTACACCAAGTATAGCAAATGCTTTTATAAGGCAATTCCTCAAGACATGCTGCTACTTGAAAGTCATTGAATTCATGAATAAAGTTCATGGAAGGAGCCAACCCTCCATGATGTTCTCCCACACTTGCTATTGCATTAAAGTGACCTCGACAAAGCCTGGAGATTGGTAAGCCTCATGGATGCCTAACAGTCTCTCCCATAATTATTTTCTTCCCAGTCGATCAGGAGCACTATGCACTATCGTGACCAGAACACCAACCGCGATAGAAGGATGATTAATCAAGATCGTGATTGATTGATCCCAAATATTTATGTTTCTAAGGTAACACTCTGATTAAACATAATCTAGATATATCCACGATTATTTTTAATAGCGCTAGGAAAATCCAATTTCATCTTGTAAGCAGTTAATTTTTTGGAAGCTACTTTAGGCTCAATAAGTACGAGTAACAATCTTATGAGAAGGACATAGAGAATAAACTCTTCGAAGAGTTGCTGGATGTGAAATACCTTTTACATTCCAAATGATGGATTTAACCATAAGGAAAGAAATCGGGATGAATTATTGCTGATTTGTCATCGATCAGAGAGCCTTTTCAGATAGTATGATATTTTTAGTACATTCATTCTTCATACCAGGAGCTAGTTTGGAATCCAGTTCTTCCTCATGTTAATCTATCTATTGATCCCAAGATGTTGGAACTCTAGGGTTCAGGATATGTAGCCATATGTCCTCTTGTTCATTTGGAGAATTTACTTTACTATTATCATCTATCTTCTCGGTAGTTCATTATTACCCACAAGAACCTATTGTTCACATGGAAGATTCTATCTTCTACATTCACCAATCTTCTCTAAGAGTTCTATAGAAGCCATCCTTATATCTTGCATCTCTGGAGTAACCCCATCTACTAGATTTCTAGTATCAACTTCCTTTCTTAGATGTCCTTCTTCTTCCAAATAATGCGTGTCTACTGCCATCTCCTTTCTTTTATCCATCTCCAGTAATTGTCTTTCTTGAATATCTGGTTAATAAATCATTATGTTTCCATCATTATTCCTCTAATTCATTTATGGTTTTATTTCAGCAACACCCCCTTTCACGCCTAGTTGCTGGCTATTTAGCCACTTTGTTAATAGTCATCTTACATCCATTCTTGCATGGATTTGATGTAAAAATATGACAGAAGTCAGGATACGGATCACACTCGACATGTTGCCAATAGCTCTGATCTCCAGGAAGGCTTATGCGAACTCTGTTATTAGGGGTTTACTTAGATTCATCTCAATGTAAATTCTAGCACGACTCAGCCAGATTCTTTCATAGTAGCTTTATCAAATCTCAGGGGGCGTACCAAGGGAATATGTTATGCTTAATAAGGCATGTTGCTCAAAAAGATGGTGTCATAGCGCAAGAAAATTAACCCATATAGGCTCTAGTACTGCTTCTTTCTGAGGATCGAAATCCATCATCCATAAAAAAAAATCCTCATTGGAGCACGAGCGATAAACCATGCTAGCTTGGATCGAAGACGAAGACAATCCTCTTCCAGAGTAGGCGATATCATAATATGCTTGAAATCAATATCAACAAGCAAAACCAAAGCACGTAAAAGCCTTGTATATTGCATCGATATTAGGCCTAGCATGGGGAAAATTTTTAACCAAAGAAAACATGACAGGTTCTATAAGTATATGTTCGTCCTCCTCAGAGAATGCAATCGTTGGTTCCCCGCAAAAAGGTTAGGGTTCTTCCGATAGAATACTCTTGGATGAAATAGGTGGATGGCCGGATACAGCTTCTGCAAACATCTTGATACCGAAACCCTAAAAATAAGAGACAGAAATTTAGGAAAGGAGCAGATTACCGGTTGGATGATCAACCAGCCTAGAGAAGAAGGCAGTGGTTATGCCGCTAAGCCTCACCATTGCCGGGGGAGAAAAGAAAAGCACCTAGGGTTTTGGGAGCTATATTTTTTTCCCCAGGAGTATATATATATATATATATATATATATATATATATATATATATATATAAAGCAGTTCGTCCAGGCAATGCACGATTGATGAATTCTTGTATTTATCTTAATTAGGACAACCCAAGTAATCAACATAGTAACCCGTAGGCATGGAGTGGCCATATAATTATATCAAATATGTGGTCTTTGTTGCTTGCTAGCTGGTTGGTATGTAATATTTTTCTGCCATGATAGTTCAACTTTTGTCCTTGTTTGGTATAAAGGTGGATTATTGTCCTGATGACAGTTTTCATATTCCACTTTACGATGCAGGCATTAATGGTTGTTAGGTTGATTATAATTATTTGGTATTATTTGCATATAGAATTTTTTTGAGTTTTCCCCCACTTGTTTTACCATAATTCAAGGTACACCCCACAGAATTATCATAATGCATGACCCCCCCCCCACTTTAACAAAAATCATCAATGACTAATAATTAACTCCTTTGATCCCTTATTTATGACCAAAATACCCTCAAATAAGTGGGTACAGGTTGAAATATGACCAAAATATCCTCAAATAAGTGGGGTACACCTTGAATTATTACTTAAATACCCTCAAATAAGTAGGACACATACTAAATTATGGTAAAATAAGTGGGGTGCAACTCAAAATTTCTCTTTTTATTTATGTAGGTCAAAGGAGTCAACTATTAGTCATTGACGGTTTTCGTTAAAAGTGGGGGGCTTCATGCATTATGGTAATTTGGTGGGTGCACATTGAATTATGGTAAAAAAAGTGGGGGCAACTCAAAATTTCTCTTACATATATTATATAATTTGTTCCTTGCCTTATATTTTGTGAACGTATGTTGATACTGCACATTTCTATGATATGTCAATTAATACTTGTTTATTCTATCGGCAAGATATGTGTTTTTTCTTGCATTTTTATTATATTTTTTTGCACGTTCTCGAGCCTTCCTTTTTAGTACTTTTAGTACTTGCTACGGTTGGCCTAACCAACCCTGGATTATTTTCAGATTTTAATAACATATACTATAGATCTTCCAGACTTGGCTTGGAGGGTGTGCTTCAGTTCCAGATCATATTATGAATTATACTGTGAAGGTATTCTAATCTATGTTATTTTATACTATAGGTCCATTGATTATCATGTGTATTTTTGGCCGATTGACCTTACCTTCTTTCTATATGATCATAATTCTTACTTCTTTTTGTTGATTACTTCATGTGGATATGAGAACGGATTAGGCTATAGAATATGATAGACAGTCATGACCATAATATGGGGTACAGAGTCCTTAGTATCGCATAGCTAGCCTACGTTCTCTCATGTTCTCTAGTATTAGGGTTCTAGGTGTGACAAGATTTTAACGCATGCATAAATCAAATGTGTAATTGTTATGTGGTTACTTTATCGAATTTGTCTCCCAAAATCTATGTTGGCATGTATGGTGTCTAAAAACTCTGATAGTGGACTGCGGTGACCGTGCGTATGTGTGTCTAGTTTTTTATTTCCCGATCTTATCTTCCTGTAAATTAATGTGATTGAGTAAATTGATTCATGATGAGCATATGGTGATTATTAAGGTCTAGATAACATACTACTACTGATGTCACGACATATGTAACTCATCTATCCCAAATACTCAATAAAATGATTTTCTAATAAAGTTTTCTTTGCATAATAATAATAAAAAAAATATTTATAGAAGGGAATAACATTTTTAGAATTAAAGAGGTGACAACTTAGTAATTTAGAAAATATGGCATTAATAATTAGGGAAGTAGGTAATTAAACATGTGCAAATAAAAGAATTCTAGAAAATTCCTCTAACTAACTTAACCACCCAATAACTACCCTAACTAATTTGTAACAAACCTAACAACACTAACAACCTTGTAACCACCTAATTCTAGATCCTTCTCCCCAACTAGTATAAATACCCCTATTTCAACCCCCAACCCATTCCTGTACGATCCAGCCTATACCTCTCAAATTCAAAACCCAGCAGAGAATACTCTATTCTTGTTCCCTCTCCTCTCCAAGAACTGTAACGGTTCTGTAACCGAATGAGCGAAGCTCAGCCATGTCGATCTTGAGCTCGTTAGTGGTGAAGCTCCGCTAGTTTGTCTCTACCAATCGATCATCAGTAATTATCGATTCGAATATAATCATTTTCTTCCAATCCATTTTATTCAAATTCCATTAATCTATAAATTTTGATCCATTTTAGTTATTAGTCCATGATCAAATCACAGGGATCGAGCGGGGATTTGTGATCGTAATTATGACTGAGCGATCGAATCGATCAATCGAGTTTGATCAGGAAATTTGAACAAAATTGGATTGGTAAGTGATTGAAACTAATCCTCTTTGATATTTCTTCGATTTCCTGTTGATTTACTTTGATTTATTGGATCAAATTATCAAGAATTCCATCGAATCTTCTCTCTATTTCCCTGAACATCACATATTTATGAAATTGATAGAATCGAGGTTTTGGTGTCGTACTGGCATGAAGGTGCTGTGTTTGACTCATGGAGCCGTGGTCTTCGCGCTCGAGTCAGGAATCTCCAATGCATATTTGATTCCAATGCATTATCATATTTCAAACATCTTATTTTGATTGGGATTTCTGTTTGGACACAGTGAGACTGACACGAGTGCACTTGTGTCTTTGTCTCAGAATTCATACAAAATCAAAATATATGTGCATGTGTCGGTATCAGTATGATACTGTGTCTAGTGTCCATTATGCAATGAACTAGAAATTACTGATATATGCGAGCAAAAAAAAATTACAAACCTAGACTCTGGGTCGGGCATCGGGTCCCACTTCTTACCACTTAAAGTGGGTACATCTATGGAGAAGCTAGCCGAGAAAATAATTACAAAGCTAGTGGCAAATTATCAAATTACATGGAGTTCCTATGAGCATCGTCTCGGATTGGGATAGCTGTTTCACTTTCCACTTTTGGAGGAGTTTGCAGGCTAGCTTGGGCACTCAGCCAAGTTCAGTACCGCATATCACCTCCAGACATACGGACAGTCAGAGAGGACTATTCAGTCTTTCGAGGATATGCTTCGCACTTGTGTTTTGGATCTTGGAGGTTCTTGAGTGGATTATTTGCACCTGGTGGAGTTTTCTTACAATAATAGTTACCAGGCTAGTATTGAGATATCACCTTTTGAGGCTTTATATGGATGGAGATGTCACACTCCTTTATCTTGGGATAATGTCGGTGAGAGAGCCTTGTTGGGGCCAGAGATAGTCGTGGATACAGTTGAGAAGGTCAAGATGATTAGAGATAGACTTCGGATGGCACATGACAGACATCGACATTGGGCCGACAGCCATCGGAGACCTCTAGAGTTTGAGGTATAAGTAAAGTTTTGTATTGCTTGTGATTGCTTTATTTAGATTATGTGTTAAGGCTGTATTTGTTTTAGGTGGGTGATCTGGTATTTCTGAGGATTTCTCTGACACGGGACACGATTCGCGTTGGTGGAGGCGGAAAGCTTAGTCCATGGTATATCAGACCCTTCAGTGTTCTTGCGAGGGTTGGTACAGTGGCCTACAGAATAGACTTGCCGCCTGCATTAGAAGGAGTACATAACGTGTTCTATGTTTCATAGTTATGATGGCACGTGGCAGATCCCAGTCACGTACTAGATCACTCGGAGATCTAGATTGGTCTGACTCTTAGCTATCCATAGTAGCCTGTGGAGATTTTGGATCTCAGAAAGAAGGTACTGTGAAACCAGACCATTCCTTTGGTTTTTATCGCCTGGAGGCATCACTCTCCCGGTGAGTCAACCTGGGAGAGGGAGGATGAAATGGGTGAGCACCCATATCTTTTTGAGCCTTGAGGTATAGTTCTTCTTGCTTTATGTGTTCTTGTGGTAATTTATTTTTAATTTCGAGGATAAATTTTTTTTAAGGAGGGTAGACTTATCACTACCACATTTCTAGAATAAGAGTATTTTGGTCATTGTGTATTATTGTAAATAATGTGGATATATTTATTTATATAGATGTGCATGCCATATGTTATGATTAATATTAGTGTTGGTTAGGGTTTAGATTATTTAGTTAGACAAGATCCTAATGGACCTAACCAACTAGACATGACAACTTAACCAACTTATTAGACTAGTCACAATAGACTCAATCTAAGTTAACCCTCCTTAAATAGAAATTAACTTGAACTCACATTATGATTGGAGGCTTCCACTAATTAATTCCTTTATGACAATCCACTAGGGACATTCTAGAATATTTATATTACTTGGGAAAGAGAAAAGAGGGTGCTGGCCCTAATATGAGGGTGGATCTCTCTCCCTCCTCCATTCACTTATTCCATTTTATTTTTCCATTAGTATTCTTCCCCAATAGCTCATCCCACCACCAAATTAATCCCATTTTCCTCTCAAATTCCCTCATTCTCACCATCTAAGGAGATTAGAAGCTAGTGGTTATAAGAAGCTTGGAGAAAAAGAAGTTTTGGCTTGGTGCTTGTGTCCACATCGTCTCCTATTGGCTTATTCATTAGAAAACCATCTCTCAATAGGTAAATTCTAAAATTCCTTCACTAATTAGTTCTATTTGGTGATTTAGAGCATTTAGAATATACCAATGCATTAGGGCTACCCATAGGGAGAAGTTTGAACTCCTAAGGACCCTATTTGTGAATTTTACATTGAGTTTGGTGTCTATTTTAGGAGAAATCTGAGAATGGGATACCAAGTATTGGTCATTAGGTTTGGTAGACCTAATTAGTGTTAAATTGTTCATGTATGGGTAGATATGTGTCCACAATTGGATACGGGTAGACCGTATCGTGATACGGTATGATACGGTGTGATACGAGGCTCCAATTTGGGGATTTTATGCTTTTGAGTTCTAATTCTTTATAACAAGTTCTAATAGCTATTATTAACTATAATTGATACATATATTTGGTTATATTTAGGTATTATGGGATTTGATATATTAGTTGCTAGTGTATCATAACACTTTAGAGGATATCTTGCCTTTGCCCTCATGGTGTTTGGTGAATTATCCATTTAGTGTGTGTGTGTGTGTGTATATATATATATATGTGTGTGTGTGTGTGTGTGTGTGTGTGTGTGGTTTAGTGTATGCATTCATATATTAGGTATGTGAGTTGTGTTCCTAGTGAACAACTGGGTGGGAGTCGGTGTGCAAGGAAGATAAGGGAAACATGTGGCCTACATCTGTGAATTTCAGTATACAGGTAGAGCTCCAGTCGAGCAACAGTGCATTGGAAACATGGAGGCATGCCTGTGTTAAGGTGCAGGTATCCTAATTTGTAAGGGGTTGAGATTTCAAGTAGAGATTAGGCGAGTAGAAATAGCAACTAGGTAGTGTGTCTGCTACACATTGATATCGGGTTGGGTGTAAGGCTTGTGTGCTAGTAGCTCTGCATTGTCTGTTGGTGCTATTTGTATCAAACCTTAGTGTACCAGTAATTGCTGAGCTATTGAGGTCAGATATTAGCATGTGGTGTGAGCCTTATAGTATGTACTAATACACATGTGTATCAGTTGAAAGATTTAGAAGATGGACTAAAGATGGAAGGTCTACACCATGTGCAGACCGTGTGTGCAGCAGTGCATCTGGATGTTTGGCTTTGAGTTAGTTCAATTCATGAGGTGAGATGAAGAGGCACGAGTTCAAGGGGGTATATGTGTATATTGGGTGTAGTAATTGTGCTTGAGCAGTCACTCTTGTGTGTGTGAGAGCTATTGAGAGTGGTGGTTGCACATTAGGAGGTCAGGTGCCTAGTGCAATGTTACCAAGTTGTAGTAAGGCAGTATGAGGGTGATACACTAATGTGTATCAGTTGCTATAGATCAAGTGCAGTAGGTAGCCACTCAGGTGAGTATGTGTTTCAGGTTAGGCAAGAAGAGAGGCCTGGGCTCAGTTGCTCCATTGTAGTGGAGTGACACTTGAGTTGGGGGATCAGTCATTTAACTATGTATCTTGTGGTTTCAATCATCTATGCTCGGGTTTAATATGAGTTAAGGTATGTATCAGTGAGTAATATTGGTGTTAGTGAGGTATAATCAGTTGAGTTGAGCAACAAGGCCTAGAGCAGTGCAATAGTGGTAGTAGATGTTAGGAAGAGGGTATAGGTCAGTCTTCATATAGGTATCCTCAGTTATATATATATATATATATATATCGTTATGTACACATATGTTAGTGTAAACTAGTTGATGTGTGTATCAGGTATGAAGGTAATGGGTTGTTGATGTTAGTTATAAATATTAAGTGAGGGTATTGAGGGTGTCATGGGTTAGTTTCAGTCTAGTGTTTCTAACATCAAGCTAAGGTAAGTTTACCTTGATACCATAGTATATGATATTCATAGTATCTAGTATAGTAAATAGTAGCCAGTGTAATACTATTATAACAAGAATACATTAGTACTAATTAGTACCAGCTAGGTAATAGCTAGTAGCTGTCTAGTATTGACTAATTGACCTTGTCAAAGCCTAGAAAATCTAGTATCGGCCAAGAAACCTAGGTATTGACCTATTTTGACTTTTAAGACCTAGTTTTGGCCTAGAAATTATATTTCAACATAGTTAATAACAATTATCTTTCACACCACCATTTAACATTGATATTGATATTTAGGTTTTTGTGACTCCATTATGGACATCGATCCTCACACTTTGCTCAGGACCACAGACGAGCACATTCTCTGACAGTTTTCTTATTTTAATAATTACTATGATTCTAGTACGTAGTGTTATGCTTGGTTCCCAACATAGTGGATACACAGATTAGTATCATATATACCGGTTATGAGAAGTCATAATTGGATCCATTGTACTAACCGGGGATGGAAAGTATTAGTTGATTATGTGATCATATACCACCTACTTGTGCATAGCTCATCCTCATCTATACGAGGGTGTAGTCTGGTCTTATTACTTTTGTATAGCTCACTGTATATGATTGGCCTGATCGCCTTACATGTACTTGTGCATAGCCAATCATAATTGATTGACCTGATCCCTTACTATACTTGTGCATAGCCAATCATATATGGTAAAGCCTGATACGTCCCAAGCCGATCACATAATAATTAATATGTCAAGGCACTTAGTAATGGTTCATATCTCTATTCCAGTTTTTACCTACTGATACAGTTATTCCTTATTTATTTACAGTTCATTATTACCTGTGAGATGATTATCTGCGTTCCAGTTTTCTTATTGTCTAGTATTTCTTCTATCTTGTATTTTTATTGCTTACAATTTTATAGTCTTGGTTAAATTAATAGAACTAGTGTTAGTTTATGTGATTCGCTCCAATCCTGACTGGATAATATTTTTTAGAGGATCTCGAGGCTTTCTGTCCCAGGAGGATCACATTCCTGACCGGAGTAGACGAGGATTACACCCCGGAGCTCCAGGAGGATCACATTCCAGTATTGGATCTATTAGTAGAGACTTAGAGAATAGCATTCTTTTATAGTTGGATTATAGACTTGAGATACTTCATGTTGTATATTTTGTTTGGATTCCTTATGTTGTTGTTTAGACTCTAGATTCATGGATGTGTGATGTATATTTTTTTAGACTTCTCTATCCCTTTATATCATTATCGTGCTATTTCTCTTCCTTATAGAACTATGTGATTGAGTATTGATATTATTGTTATATTTGTATTCATCTTGTCCTCCTTATAGAGTTGAGATCATTGACAGGTTATATATATCATTGTGAGATGTGATAGATAGTATTATGACCTAGACATTATTTTATCGCTGATGCTGCGACGTAGGCTAGACGTACCCACGACTCATGCCCGAATTCTGGGTACGAGTCATGAGAGGTTTGGGTTTATGAGTACAGATTTGATTAATCCACTGGATTGGAGACTATGATATTAGGATAGTTGGGCCTGTGAACTGGGTTAAGCCTGTGGATCATAGACCAAAGCTAGTAGATCAGTTTATATTCTGTGAATAGTAGGCCAAGCCCAGGATCATATGTAGAGAAGAAGTATATATATATTAAATAAAATAGTTTAATATTTTAAGTAATGGTTTAAATAAAAATAGTAATAGTTAGAAAATAATAACAAATAAAAATTTATTTTAAATAAATATTGGTAAATAGAATATTAATGGAAATATTAATATATAGAAATGTTTTAGGAAAATAAATTAATAAATGAATTTAGAGTTTAGGAAAGTAGTTAGATAATTATCTAAAGGGTATTTATGTCTTTTAACATAAAGCTAACGAGGACTCAGATTTGATCAGCTTGTGTATTCAGGCAAGTACATATTTCTCTCTCCATTTTGCAATTTTGTATTTCCATATTGATTGCATATTGTCACATGATTATTGATTGTGTCTTGATTGAGTTAGGAGGGAGTATCGGGAACAACGTCTAGCCTACACCGCAGCATCAACGGTAGAATGCTGTTTGATAATCTATCTAACAATATAATATGCCACCAATAATATAAATATACTCAATCACAGATCTAAGATGGAAAATAGCACGAATATGTTAAAAGAATAGAAGAGTCATGAATACAATTAATGAGATAATAATAACATCAAATGAGTTCGAGAAATACTAAAACAATAAGCTGGAGACAAATCCAGTACAAAAGAAACTAAACATCTAAGCTATGAGTCCCGGGTCGTTTGTCTCAGTCGGGATGAGACCCTCCTGAGCCAGTGTCTCTGGCTCTAAGCCCACAATATATTGAGGCCCATAATGAGTGGGTACCACTCCTCAGTGTCATCTGGAAAAAATATATCCAGTTCGGAAAGGAGCAGAGTACATCTCTAATAGTAGTTCTAATCAATAATATAAACTATGTAACAATAAATAGATATGAATATACAAGATGCAATATAGGTACAAGAGACATACAATAAATAAAATACTGAAAATAAATACAAGAATGAACAATATGATAATGAACAAGAATACTAATGACTAAGTGAGTGAGTACTAGCTTTAACATGTGATCGGCTTAAAAACTTGCACAAGGAACTTGCACAAGGATAAGGGCCTGGTTAGTCATACGTGCGGTGTATGACCAACACTCACAAGAAACAAGACATACACAAGGAGGGTATGATCATATATCTATACTAAATACTCCCCGCCCCCGACTGGTATAGTGGATCCAACCATGGTACGTCATGACACGGGATTCTCTAGGAAGCTAGCAAGTCTTCCGGAGAATTAGTGTCTATACATATACAAGAATAACAAGGAAGAAGGCTTGCACAAGATACATCATACATACCAAGGAATAACATCTCATGACAAGATCTGGATATACCAATCCGTGTAACCATCGTGTCAAGAAATCAAGGATATCTACACTAGATATAAGAGATATAGAGGATATCATAAATGAGAAACTATTAAAGAATATACTCTCCTGAAGTCCGGTGAACAGTATCACATATGTCCGGTACGGTGACTCGAAGACCTAGATAGGAAATATAACATCAATACAAGGTTTCAGAATAAAAATAAGTTAAACTAGTCAACATCTAGGTCAAATAGTCATTTCTAAGTCAAAATAGTCACACTAGGTCAACTCTAAGTCAAATCGGTCAAACTTGGTCAAACTATCTATTTCTAGGTTGAATGAGTCTCTCTAGGATGTTGGGTCCATATACTATGAAACTAGGCCACACTAGCTAAACTAGGATACTATAAAATCGCTAAGATATCGTATCTCAAGATACGCCACTAAATAGATATAAAAATAGCATACTATGTATATACAATCAATATTATGTACTAATCCTAGTTACAAATGCTAAGTGGATACCTTTGCTTTGAACCAACGCGGTATCGTACCACTAAATACCCATCTCGATACCCAACACAAATACCTTGAGTATCAACCCTATACCTTAACATTTACCTTGGTATCTCAAGGTAATATCAATCCTAGTATGTACTAACTATCCAACTAATATTTATATTAATCTAATACAACTACTAGTATATACTAATAACTATTAAATATTTACTAATACACAACTACCTACTACTAACATACAAAACATATATACATACATATATATATATAACTAGAATGCATAAGATATATATATATATAATATATATATATATATATATATATATATATATATATATATATATATATATATATAACTCTAATAGTATCACTAGTACTAGATATCATGGCACATATATATAGATAACTAATAACAAGTTATTACACCTCAAGTTAATAACTCACTATGAACTAACTAACTAACCTAATTACCTAACATAGACGAACACCTAACCTTGCTGGCTGAAAGTTTCCTGCTGCTGTTGCTCAAGAGCATTGGCTGCTGTACAAGCTTGTAGTGCTCGTGCAACTCTCTCTACTACAATGTTACTTGCTGGAGTAGTTGCTGCTGCTGGGTCTACTCACTGTTGATGCAATTTCTGCTGTAGTTGCTCGCAATGGCTGCACATGCTGAGATAGCTATTGTTATTGCAGATATTGCTGCAATTGCTGCTGGCCGCTACTGCTAAGGCTCTTGCTACTGCTGTTGTTGTGTGCAGTGTACTGCTCACTGCCCGAGCCCCCCTCTCCCAACACACACACACACACACACACACATACACACACACACACACGCACACAAGCACAATCACCTATGTATATATCTACATACATAAACACTATGCATAGATATCACTACAATATTTATATACATATATATGGATACAACTATATATATACATAGATATATACATAATACAAGTAGATATACATATACATCTATATAATAGAATATATATATATATATATATATATATATGCTATGATAATTAATATACTAGTAGATATACACAAGCAATTAGAATCTAGAAAAGCAATGCAACAAACACGTGGAGTGCATTATACCGGTATCACACTAGATCTATGATACGCTTGTGATACAAGTCCATCTCACAACCAAGCATACCCCAAAGGACACGAAAAAGTCTAAAATACTATTTATGAACAATATAAAGAGCCAAATACATATCTACATGTCCGTGTCAAAATATGACATGCACAAAGCCTCGTGGAAAAACTCCCAAATCAACCTGTATCTCCAAATTGATGGGATACGACATACATGTATCCATTTATGGACATGACACTAGCCACACACAATCAAACACATATAAATTTGGTCTAATTGACCAATTGACAAATACAACATGTGTCAATATCGGAATTTCCCCAAAATTGACACAAAATACACCATAACTTTCTCCATAGGCCTCCTATGAACCTAATTCCAAGTCCTATGGGTAGCCTCATCATATGGGGTGGTTCCTAATAATTAAAATACATATTTAGAACCTAATTAAAAGAGAAAAACTGAATTGTACCTATTGGGAGATGGATTTTCAATGCAACCTCCAAATTTGATAAAATTAGCCTTCAACTTATAGATCCTTGTTCCTCTTTGTAGATTCTTGCTTTTTTCTTCTAGATCCTTGCTCTACTAGCCTCTAATGGTGATTTGGGAAGGAATTGGGAAGAAAGTTTGTAGGAAATTGATGTAGAAATAAAGGAATTTGGTTGAGAAAAATTCTAAATCTAGATTTGAAATAAAAAGAGGAGAGATAAATTTCCCTCCTCTTTATATGGCTGGCCCCCTTGACCCCTCCCTCAAGTTACTATGCAATAACTAATATACCCCTTGGGGCCTCTCATAAATAAATAATTAAGGAGGGAAGGTTCTAGTCTAATGGGTTTAATTTTAATTAATCATCATCTTAATAAATGAGCTTCTAATTGGGGTCAATTCTAACTAATTGTAAATGTTGGTCCATAGATCTAATCTAAACTAGTTAGGTCTACTAACACAAGTCTAAAATAATAAACTAACATCTAACAATAATTAAATAATATAATAAATAATTATTCAATATGAACAATATTTAATTAATTATGAAATAACCAAAATACCCTTTCCTAGAAAATGTGGTAGTGACATGGATATAATATACTAGCATGTAGTTTAACTTAGCCGGACAATCATTGACTACTAGCACATCGGAGATATGTCCCACGTCCACTATTGATTGACTGCTAGCACTTTTGAGTGCCTTACTCCTATTAGCCCCTATATGCTCGTCTAATATTAGATTGCACTTGTTACATTTAGATTAGAGCATATTGTTAAGTTACATTTTTGGGTCACTTGTCTATTTTCTGATTATCACATATTACTTACTTATTGTATCATATTGCTGGTGGTTTGAGTTATTATCACTACCACTTTTCTAAATAGGGATATTTTTGTCATTCCATATTATTTATATATAGTGATTATATTTTATATATTGTGCTATTTATTTATAGGTTAGTAAAATAGCCTATTTATTTGGACTTGACACTAGTGGACCAATTTAGACTAGTCATGATACATTGTACCCAAAAATTTGGCTAGGCCTATTAGACTCATCTTCCTTCATTAATTAGAAGATTAGAATTAGTCTTCATTAGAATTAGAAACTTCCTAATTTAACCCTCCTAATTAAATACCTTCATGATAACTAGTGGGGGGCATTTTGGATATCATATAATTGCTTGAGACCCAAGCAAGGGGCTAACCACTATAGGAGGGAGATTTATTCTCTCTCCACTTTATTTTACTCCAATCTAGATCACCAATTATGTTCTTCCCTAATTCTACTCATCCCTCCATCAATTTCATCTCAAATCACTCTCATTACCTTCCAATTTTACTATCTAAGGAGCATTGGTGCTTAGATTGCAAGGAGCACTTGGAGAAGGAGGAATTGGTTAGGAGCTTTTATCCTAATTGTGTCAATTTGAGCAATTTATTAAAAATTCATCTTCCAATAGGTACAATTCTGATTTCCCTATAATTTAGACTCTAGTTCATATATTCAACTATTATGAACCCTTCCGTGACTTAGGACTACCCATAGGATGAAGAACTAGGTCCAATTGATCCTTATTGTGACTTCTACATGAGTATTTATGCCCAATTAGAGGGAATTATGAGATTGGTGCATCAAGTGTTTGTTATTAGGAAAATTAGGTCTAATTAGACTTGGATCGAGTATGTGAGACTAGCTATGTGTCCATAATTGGATACAATTAGGGCGTATCATGGCGTTTCAGGATATATTATGATACGTGAGTCCATTTTGGGGGTTTTGTACTAGATGGTGTAATTACTTTTCAATTTTATTGTAACTAATTACCTTAGTTGTATAATGATGTTTTTGATATATAGAATTGGTGTATGTCGAGAATTAGAAAATTTAGTATTTTATTTGAGGGTGTATCATAAGTTCACTAGTTGTGCACACTAGATATTTAATGAATTAAAATTAGTGTGGTGAGAGGGTATTTATTTATAGTGTCATGTAGCTGTGCATATGAGTAGTTGTATATGTATTACTGTATACTTATGTGTATATCACTATGCATATGTGTTATGATGATATATATATGTATGTGTGCCAGTAAATAAGTGTCTGTGCAAGTTGGAAGAATTGACTTATAAATGTAAGTGTGTTTACGTTTGTGTGTTGGTGGTGATGTAGTAGCTGTTGTGACTATGTGTTAGCAGCTGTTGTTGTGGTGGTATGGTGGTGTGTTAGCAGTTGCTGTTGGTTTTGATATTAGGGAGGGACTGTGTGCAGGTGGTACTATAAGGGGACCGGGTTCAGCCACTGTGCACTGTGTTTATCAATGAGTGTGTGTGTGTGTGTGTGAGAGAGAGAGAGTGTGTGTTGTGTGTATATGGTTTTCAGTCAGGTGATATAGGGGTAATGTGTTCAGTTTGTTGGTATGGGAAAAGGTCAGATTGATGGAAGGAAAGTTCAGTTCCATTTTGCTGTAACCAAAGTAGGTAGATGAAGCAACCGAGGGGGAATTATAGATACAGGTTAGTGAAGGTGGATTGTTATGGTTCAATACTTGGTATTAGACATGTGAAGAAGTGATATCTAGTGTAAGAACTAGTGTTCAGTATTATGGGTGTACCTACATTAAGGTGTAAGGGGGATGTTCAAGATTTGATATGAGAAGGAAAGTAATGGCAGTGGTGTAGGTGTGTCTGTTGGAAGCAACAACAACATTCATAAGTGCACTTCGTGTAGTGCTATTTGAACACAACAGTAGTAGTTACATCAGGGGTTAGTTGTTGCTAATAGCAATACGTGGGTGAGTGAGTGTGTCTAGTACTCGAGAGTGTATAGTGAGGGGTATCCACAGCACTATGTAACTTGGCGATACCTAGTATCCTATAGATATGGAGTATTGGATATTGGTTATGAGTATTGGTGTAGGTTTTGGTGTTATTTAGTAATTCCAGATATGGAAAGTAGTACTAGTTATGGCAAGGTTTGGGGGCAATTAGATATAGGTTGATACTATAGTGTATTCATACACTTATTAGAGTATCAGGCAATTGGATCCAGTATAAGTGGGAGGAGTAAGTATCAAGACTGATACCAGGTATCATATATTGAGTACGGCTTAAGAGGGGTGCTAAGGTATTGAGAATACCTAGTCTTGTAATTATAGGTTAACTATATAAGCTAAGTGTTGGGACTAATCCTAGATACTAGGAAATACTAGTATGTTGTAATTATAGCAGAGATAACTATATATATATATATATATATATATATATATATATATATCACAAAGGAGATGGGATCTTCTCTGGGGCTTGGGACCCCGGGGCTGCGGGATGTGACGTCTCTGGTGGGTAGTCGATGGTGGAACAGTGGAGGAGGTGCCAAATATGGCCAGGTGCAACGTCGGGCCTAGCGCGTCTGGGTGCAGCGCGGTTAGCTGCGTCGGCCAATCACCGCCCAAGCGGCCGGTCTAGATGCTGGCAGATGTGAAGGGAAAGCAAGGATGCTCCGAGGACCCCCCATGACATTTCCAACCCCAAGCGGATCGTCTTGGTGAGGGGCACGACGAGTAGGCGGAGCTTTTGGGAGGAAGGCAGGGAGGATCTAAGGCCTCGACTGGGCGCAAACGATCGACGACGACTAACAAAGGGAAGGAGGTGGAGGTAGGACCGGTGAGAGGCCTGGGGGCAGTGTTCGAGCGACCAAATTGGGGTGGCACTCCTCCGACGAATGCTTTTGTCAAAAACTCGACAATGAAGGGGTGACCATTAATCAGAGGGATCACCCGACAGGGGCCTACCAAGTCTTGGGTGGATGAATGTAAGCCATGACCGTCGAGTTGCCCGTCGGCTATGGGGTATGTTCTCCCGATAAGGGTGGAAAACATATATAGGGCATCATTTCTGGCGGAGGAGATAGCGAAAGTGACCGAGTTCGGGAAAAATACATTTGTCCTATATGTGCTTGGCGATAAACCTTTATACGGGTAGATCCGGGCTTATGCACTACAGGTTTGGTTACCAAAAGGTCCCATGGAGTTATTTGGATGCGAGAATGGGTTTTATTATATAAAATTTGGCCTAACGGAGGATACAGAGCACATTATCCAGGGAGGACCATAGAATTTTGATGGACGTTTAATTATCCTGAAGGAGTGGATGACGGAGTTCATGTGTGAACAAGATGTATTAAATGCGGTCCCAGTTTGGGTACACTTCCCCGGCTTTCTTATGAAATACTGGAGTGTTCCCTTATTAATGCCACTAGCTAGTCTTATTGGGAAACCAATAAAAGCAAATGACACAACTACATACCAATCGAGGATGATGTATGCTCGGGTGTTCATGGAGATTGATGCAAGTAGGGATTATCCACGTGATCTTGAATATGATGTTCCATCAGGTGCGGTCCTGAGACATATGGTTGAATATGTATGGGTCCTGCCGGTTTGCAAAAAGTGTGCTTGCTTCGGCTATGAATAGAGGGCCTGCAAAGAGGGGCCCTATGTGTCCATAATCTCCAATATGGCACAGGGGGATGTTGGTAATCGAGGGGCAGGATCTTAGGCTATGGAGACGGATACCGTAGCCACAAGAGAATTAGAGGAGGTAGATCCAATCACCAGGGGCCCGGTGGATGGGCAACTGTAGGTTGGAAAGAATGAGAAGATGATATTCTTATCCCAGAGGGGAATGGTGACCAGAGGCATGAATGCGTCTTTGGCTCAGGGGAAGAGCAGTATGCATTGGCCAACAAGGGAGATGCAAACTAGTCGGAAGAGGCATGCCCCTAGTCCCATTCAGGATGGGACTCAACGAGTCGGAGATGCTAGATCTACAGAAGATACGAAATGCTACACGGATAATTCGGAGTGGGACGGCTTGCTACTCCGGGCGAAGGATTATGAAGTTGGTAAAACTAAAGAATCGGATCGATCTCAGGATGTTCTGGCTCCATCCCCAAGCGCTGGACCATGTTACATCTAGGGGGACATGCAAGTTAATTAATCAATATAGGTTATTTTATGGAATGTTCGAGGGATATGTTTGGTGGGGCGATGGAAAGAGGTTAGTGAGACTCTCCGTCGAGAGCAGTATAATATTTATGCATTGCTAGAAACAAAAATAAAAGGGGAGCGACTACTAGAAGAGCGTACCACATCCAACTGGTCTCATATACACAACCTTCACTTGTGTAATATGGCCAGAATATGGGTACGTTGGAATAATTGCTGCTGGAATGGACGTCTAGTTCTCTTGTCCGAGCAGATGATAGCGATGGAATTATCCAACAGGGCAGCTTCCGCTTTATATTCGAAGAAGTCTATGGACACAATGATCGTTAGGAGAGGGGAACCCTATGGAGGAAGCTCACCCAAATGGCGACGGTGGCGTCTAGCCTCAACCTGGCTTTGCTTATCATGGGGGACTTTAACTCTCTACTATACAAACGAGAGAAGGTTGGTGGCAGACCGGTCCCTGATCCTATCCTCAATAATTTCCAACAAAGCCTGTTACTATATGGGCTCAAATGTTTTGAGAGGGCAGGCTATTTATAGATGTGGCATAATAAGGCTATTTTCAACAGATTCGCATGTCAACTCGATAAGGCCTTGGGTAACAGCTAGTGGTTCCAATTTTTTTGCTTTTTATTACAGTAGACTTGGCGGTTGGGACGAGTGACCACTCTTCTATCCGGATAGCATTTACATAATGTTTCTCCTGTAGATCAAGTCCATTCAGATACAACACCAGCTGGTACCTATCTGATGGATATGTAGGTGTGGTAGTTGAGAGTCTGGAATCTCGAGAGCTTGGTACGTCGCAGTTCAATATGGCCCAGATGCTTAAAAGGACAAAGTCTGCTATATGAAGATGGGTAAAAGACCAGCCTCGACCATCATTTATGGACAAAGAGGCAGAGCTCTACTGTATCCAGGATTCCTTGCAACCATATATACTAGTTGAAGATCTGGCAGAACGTGAGAAGGAGTTGACATAGGAGGTCAACCTGCTACGTATGCAAGACTAAATTTGAGCTGCCCAGCGAACCAAATGCACTTGGATACGGGATAGAGACAAATACTCGAAGGTCTTCTATGATATGATTTGTGCTTGCCAACATCAGAATGGCTTTTCCCAACTACTGGATGGAGACGACAAATTGGTTGCCTCTCTGTCAGACTTACCGGATGAGACGATCAGGTATTATTCTAAGTTATACAATTAGACAGATTATACTTATGCTTTCCTAACTTGATCTGCAAGAGAGTGGTTACACCATTTGGCAATAGCCAAATACTTGCACTAGTTCAAATGGAAGAGGTAGAAGCTATTGTTATGAATATGGATCCAAATAAGGTACCTGGTCCGGATGGGTTCAATAGCAGCTTCTACAGATGACATTGGGAGGTGCTTAAGTTGCCTACCTTACTGGCGGTAGATGAGTTCTTCACAGAAGGAAAACTACTAAAGGAACTAAATCATATATTCCTGACATTGGTACCAAAGAAAGAGGGTGCTACCTCACTGGCGGACTTTAGACCCATTGCGTGCTATAATTACTTATACAAAATAATTATGCACCTAATGTTTCATCGCATGGAGGTGATTCTGTAGGGGCTGGTGTTTCCAAACCAGGCGGCCTTCATTAAGAGAAGATCTATCACATAGCATAGACTTCTGGCACACGAGATGGTTCTCGAATTCAACAAAGTAGGGGCATGAAGGCATGCGTCAAGCTGGACCTACGAAAAGCCTACGACATGGTGAACTGAGACTTTGTCAGCTGATGCTTGTCAAGGGATTTGATAAGATCTTGGTGGACAGGATTAAGGAGTTCATTTCTGCTTCTACCTTCTCGATTCTTATCTGAGGACTCCCGTATGGTTTTATTTACAGCAACAAGGGGCTATGTCAGGGTGATCATCTATCCCCATACCTCTTCACACTCGTCATAGAGTACTTCACTTGCCTTATGGATGTGTCTGTGCATGGAGGACGGATTATTCTGCTTTACAAGAAGGTTAAACCATCAGTTTCACATCTCATCTACACTGATGATCTTCTGGTATTCCTTAGCCCTACAATGGCGGGACTCAATGCTATCGCTGGGATTATAGATGAATTCAGTAGACTGTTTGACTTGCAACTCAATCGAGAGAAGAATAGGGTATACTTTAGCACTCATTATACATTGAAGGAGGAATGTGTTGTGGTCCTCGATATTGAAAGAGGAGAGCTTTATGTTAAGTATCTGGGTGTCCCGCTATCAGTCAACTATGCTCGGGACATGGACTGCCATAGCCTAATTGAATATACTCAATGTAGGGTGGAGGGTTGGCAAACAGGGTTCCTATCTTTCGACAGACACATAGAGCTAGTACGCTCTGTTATCTCGGCCTTGGCCCTTTTCTGGTTATAATCGATCCTGATCCCTGTTGCTACCATTCAAAAAGTTGAGAGACTATGAGTGGACTTCATTTGGAGAGTAGGTATATATGCCATCTCCTGGGTGAAATTATGCTAGCTTCAGGAGGAACGGGGTGTGGGACTGAGGCCTCTGATCTCGGTCCGGGATGCGACGAGAGTAAAGCTCACATGGAAATTCATCCAGGGCGGGTCTCTGTGGGCGGAGTGGATGTCTAGCAGGTACTTAAGGGGCGACAACTTTTGGGATGCAGGTACAATAACAATCATTCTGTCACTTTTAAGAATCTCCTTCACTACCCGAGAACATTGAAAGGGTGCATCAGCCGAGTAATTTGGGATGGGGCATCCACTAATTTATGGGAGGACCTATGGCTGGGTCATCAAAGTCTGTGAGAGATATATGACCATCAGGGCCATGTGGATGTCGGTAGAGGTCTAAACTGTAATCACATTATGAGAGAGGGGGAGTGGCAGCCTGACATATACCCTCCTACCGCTAGGATTGGGGAGCTGGTAAGTGCGGTCCAGGTTGATCAAGAACTGGTAGCTGATAGATGGACGTGGGCCCCGTCAGGGGTGATATTTTGGACATGGGAGTTCAACTTAAAGACCTGCTTTGGTGTAGTTCGGCAATTGCATCCAAAATTACCGAATTTTTATTTTTTCTCGCTCAAGGGACTATCTCGTAAGATGCAACTCTGCCTCTATAGGCTATTACTAGGCAGATTACTAATGAAAGACAGGCTAGCCCAATTTGGGATCATACTTACCCATCAGAGGTGCGTGCTATGTCACGCCTCAATACCGAAAGGGTCATTCGTCCTCGCCGGATCCTTTACAGAACCGATTCTTCCTCGCTGGGGCGTGATGCCGTGCGAGCCAGGGGTTGCGCTCGCACAAGGCAAGAACTTGCAGTTTTAGGAACCTATTTTGAAACACAATTTATAAAACATATTCACAGAGATTTGAACATAAATGTGGAAGAAACATGCTTTTTCATTGATAATTCAGAGTAATTTACATAGAGTTTACATTGATGCGCCTTCTCGGCTATTGAATTGCATTACAAAAGATAACTCAAAATATAGGGCACGCTCCGTCAGATAGTCTACGTCGTTTGTACATTACGCCCTTGTATAGATTGAAGTCCATGCCTCCAAAATGAACTGACTCCAGCTATACTTCAAAATAGAGGTGCTCCTAACGCCTCCTCGCTATGCACTAGCATTGTACCGTCTGATTGCCTGAAATAGTTGCCCACAACGTGGGTCAGTACTCAACTTGTACTGGTGAGCGGGATGAACCCACTCGACTAAATCGACACTAGCTTGTTAGGGGCGAGCATGCATTAAGATAACTTCTATAAGGAAGCAAGTGAAATCAATTCATATCATTTGCATGTTTTGATAGGAATGAAAATAGCATCGAATCCAACCAGTACACCGATTCCTTACTCAATCGATGCACGCCTTCCCTGCAACAAAACATAAGCATACTTACCATCTGCACAAGACAATAAGTTAGTATGCGTTCTATTCTATGCGGTCATTGATGTGATCGACACCTTAGGAACATATTTCAAGCATTAGCGGTGCGCCCTATCAGCCCGGGTAGCAAGCCCTGCTGGAGGTCCCGCTATGCATCGTGACGAGCACGAATCAAATATTTCCCTCCGGATCGATACGGTTCCAGTGCCCCCGAAAGCTGTTTCGAGAAAATGCCAAACCCTTTGCACAAGTTATCCCAGACCATGCAAATGCATGAATAATTCATATTACATACAATGCATCAAAATAAACAGAAGAAGTAAAGCAGCAACATATATATCTCATGCAACAGTTCATATTTTCTCAAGCGGTGTTCTGATTCAGTTATCCCATAAGTCCAAACCCTATCTGAGGCACCAGGCCGCCACCAACAACCAACTTTCCTTATAAACAAGCTCAAATTATAAGGTGTGCAAGCATATGATAAATTAGTCTACAAATCCTATGTTCCTTTATTAGTGGCTGGCATGCCTGTGGATAAGGATTTTCGAGGCGTACAACCGGGCATCATCGAGTGAACGTTTGAAACTTAGAGATGTTGGCGTGAAGAAGTAGGAAAGAAGGGACCAAACCACTCACTGGTTAAGGGAAAAGAGGCTGAAACTAGGAATCCTGCTTAGTGACGATTAAATGTCAGTTATGCGGACCTGAAATAGCACGAGCACCGAGTTAGAAATCTTGCCTATCCTTCCTTGCCGAACTCTCCAAAATTTAAGCTCCAAACGATAAAACCAGCAGCGAAAACCAAGCAAATCGAAAGCAACACCAAATCAAAATCCCAAAGCGACAATCTAGAAAACCAAGCAACCAAAACACGAAAACTATTGGACTTGTTTCAATAGAGGCCTTTTCATGAGTTGGAAAGGATTATCGAATTTCGTCCGTGGCAAGAAGATGCCGAGATCTAAGTTATGACTCAGACGGACTAGCCACAAGCCCAATTACATAGTGCTCATCCCGGTCGGATTGGGATTTGAGGCACTACATAATATACCACTAAGAAAAAGTTTCAACTCGAAACTTAAGAACAAGCCTTACCTCCGACTCAATGAACAACGAAGGATACTTATCCTTAATCTCCGATTTGACTTCCCAGGTTAATTCCCCAACTGTATGGTTTCGCCACAGCACGCGAACCAAGGATATCGTACGGTTGCAAAGTACTTTTTTCTTACGATCCAGAATCCGCGCTGGCTCCTCTGGGTATGACAAATCCGTGCACAATTCCAATTGTTCGAAGCTAACCACATGACTAGGGTCATGCACATACTTCTGAAGTTGAGAAACATGGAATACGTCGTACACTCCAGCCAAGGCGGGAGGTAGTACAATCCGATATGCCACAGCTGCCACCCGTCCTAATATTTCAAAGGGGCCGACAAACTTGGGACTCAGTTTGCCCTTCATGCCGAAATGCATCACTCCACGCATCGGCGTCACTTTCAAGAAGATATTATCCCTGACCATGAACTCCAAAGGCCTACGATGAGTATCGGCATAGCTTTTCTGTCGGCTCTGCGCAGTACGAAGTCTTTCCCGAATCAAGCAAACTTTCTCGACTGCCTGCTCTACCAGCTCTGGCCCGAGTACCTGCCGCTCGTCGACTTCGTCCCAACAGATTGGAGATCGACACTTGGGCCCATAAAGTGCTTCGTACGGTGCCATCTGGATGCTCGATTGGTAGCTGTTGTTGTACGCAAACTCTGCCAACAGAAGGTGCGTATCCCAACAAGTCTTTAAATCAATCGCACACAGCCGTAACATATCTTCAAGTATCTGATTTGTCCTTTCTGTTTGGCCATCAGTCTGGGGTGGTATGCGGTACTGAACTGTAGCTTGGTTCCCAAAGCAGACTATAGGCTTGTCCAAAAATGAGATAAGAAACGTCCATCACGGTCAGAGACGATAGAAGCAGGCACTCCGTGTAATCGAATAATCTCATCTATGTAAATCTGTGCTAACCGATCGACGTTACAAGAATTTTTATGGGAAGAAAGTGGGCTGATTTGGTCAAACGATCAACTATGACCCAAATCGCATCATGCCCCCGTGGCGTCTTCGGAAATCCTACAATGAAATCAATAGTGATGTTGTCCCATTTCTACTCGGGAATAGCGAGATTTTGCAGCTCCCCGCCGAGCCTCTGATGTTCAGCTTTTACCTGTTGACAGGCCATGCACTGTGACAGAAAGGTCGCCATATCCCGCTTCATACCTTGCCACCAGAAGGTACCGCGTAAGTCCTTGTACATCTTAGTGCTCCCCGGATACAAAGAATACTTCGCGTAGTGTGCTTCTGCTATAATTTCCTTTCGGAGTTCATGGTCGCTAGGGACGCATAGCCTTTCTTTCATCTGTTAGGCCCCATCTTCGCCTGCCACAAAGTTAGACGTCTTCCCCGCCGAGATCAATCCGCGTACCTTCGCTAGGAACTGATTGCCCTCCTGAGCTGATTTGATTCTATCACGGAAACTCGGTTCAAGATGGAGTGGTGCCAGCTGCACGCCTTGATGTCGAACTCGAAACTCGATGCCCATCGCCTCAAGATCTCAAAGTAAATGGTTGTTTATAGATAACGAGCCCACGTGCTTTCGACTCAGAGCATCAGCAACGACGTTTCCCTTGCCCGGAGTATAAGCGATCGTTAGATCATAGTTCTTAATAAGTTCTAGCCAACGCCGCTGCCGGAGGTTCAGTTCTCGTTGGGTGAATCAATACTTGAGGCTCTTGTGATCTGTAAAAATTTTGCAAGCAACACCATAAAGATAATGCCTCCATAACTTTAGTGCAAATACAATCGCCGCCAAATCCAAATCGTGTGTCAGGTAGTTTTTCTCGTGCGGCTTCAGTTGCCTAGAGGCGTACGATATTACCTTGTCCCGTTGCATGAGTACACATTCCAAGCTGAGTCCTAAAGCGTCACTGTATATCTGAAACTTCTCTACCCCATCTGGAAGTGCAAGAATCGGAGCTGAAATAAGACACCGCTTAAGTTGACTAAAGCTGGCTTCGTATTCATCACTCCATTTGTATACAATCCCTTTCTGCAGGCGAGGTCAGTTTAGAGAAATCCTTCACGAACCTACGGTAGTATCCTGCTAGGCCGAGAAAGCTTCATACTTTACTGGCTGACGTAGGTTGTTTCCAGTCCACCACCGCCTCTATTTTCTTCGGGTCTACGGCGACGCCTTCGGCCGAGATGACATGACCCAGGAATACTACGGTGTTCAACCAGAACTCACCCTTGCTGAGCTTAGCGAACAACTTATGTTCTCGTAATGTCTGCAGCACGATCTTCAGGTGTTCCTTGTGTTCTGCCTCGTTCTTGGAATATATCAGAATGTCGTCGATGAACACGACGATAAACTTGTCTACGTACGGCCGAAATACGCGGTTCATCAGATCCATGAAAGCTGCAGGGGCGTTCGTCAAGCCGAACGACATCACGAGGAACTCATAGTGTCCGTAACGGGTTCTGAACGCAGATTTTTGAATGTCTTCTGGTTTGATTTTCAACTGGTGATACCCTGACCTGAGATCAACTTTAGAGAATACTGTTGCACCTTGGAGTTGATCAATTAAGTCATCTATCCTTGGCAATGGGTATTGATTCCGAATGGTTACCTTATTTAATTCTCGGTAGTCTATACACAACCGCAAGGATCTATCTTTCTTCTTTACGAACAGCGCCGGAGCACCCCACGAAGAAACGCTTGGACGAATGTATCCTCGGTCCAACAGATCTTGTAACTGAACCTTAAGTTCTTTCAGCTTTGCTGGGGCCATTCGATAAGGTGCCTTTGATATCGATCGTGAATCCAGAAATGTGTCGATGCTGAATTCGATCTCACGATCAGGAGGCATTCCAGGCAGCTCGTCCGGGAACACGTCGAGAAAATCTGTTATGACATCAGCCTGAGCTGTATTTGCACTTTCCTGCCGGGTGTCTCGAACAGAAGCTAAGTACCCTTCACAACCCGAATACAGCATACGCCTAGCCGAAATTGCTGATATCACTATTGCCGTCTTCGGTGCAGCGCTGCACGAATAGTAGAAGTCTGCCTCGCCGGGTAGACAAAATATGACTCACTTCTGCACACAATCGATTGTTGCATGGCAAGCACCTAACCAATCCATCCCAAGAATAATATTGTAATCCTTAATGTCTAGTACAATGACATCTAAGGAAACTTTCTTCCTCCGATACAAATATAACCATCCCTATAGATCACATAGGCGGGCATATCGACTCCCGAAGGTGTGCTTACGCAAAGGTTCATAGTTAAGGGAGTAGAAGCTAATTTATGCTCAACAGTAAAATCAGCAGATATAAAACTATGCGTAGCACCTGAATCGAATAAGACTCTAGCGGGCAGTTCTCTGAAAAATAATGTACCTGTCACGACCGTTTCAGATACAGATGCCTCATCCCGAGTCAATGCATAGACTCGCTTTGAGCACCTTGACGTTGTGGGTTCACTGGCACAGCATTGGCATCACTTGCTGGAGGCCCCTTGTTCTAATTCCCATTGTTCTGATTCGGCTTACCCTCCCTGCAGTTAAATTATTTTGGCCCAGACGACCACATTTGAAATATCCAGTAACCCGATATTCGTTTACTCGATGCCCTGATTTGTCGCACCTGCTACAGTTCGGTGCCTGAGATTGACCCCTGTGATCAGACGTGTGCGGACGCTTTTGTGCTCCAGACCCTCCCGTTTCCTGAGGTCGTTTATTGTTGTTGGTACAGGGGGTTTGTGCCTCGACCTTTGGGGGATAGCGCCTAAAGATCCGCTCGTTATTCAGGGCTGCCTCGTAACATTCCCTGTAGGTTTGACATTTTTGGTTGATGTCGTCCCTACGCAACTCATCATTCAAACCCTTCTAAAAATAATAGCACCACGCCTGCTGGTTAGGCAGGAAGTGCCCAGCAAACTTAGCCAGTTTAGCGAACACTGAGTCATAATCGTCAACAGACAAAATTCCTTGTACCAGATTGCTGAAGTCGTCTTCCTTCTGTTGACGCACGGCTCGGGGAATATATTGTTCAATGAAGGCAGATTTGAATATTTCCCAAGTGATTTTATAGTTGGGATTAGAATCGTAAATCCCTTGCTTAGTTGCCTCCCACCAATCATGTGTACGCAGTTCCAGCTGAACTGATGCACAGACCACTCGCTTGGATCCCCGGATGCCAACCAGATTAAAGAGTCCCTCCAGCTAATCAATCCATCCCAATACCACGTCCGGTTTCGCCCATCCGTTGAACGTTGGTGGATGTAATTTAGTGAACTCTGCTGTACGGCAGGTGTTCTTAGCTGAAGACTGAGTTTCTTCTGACTCATCCTCTACCGCCACAGCCGACGGCATCGCTGTAGCTCCCCCGTTGCTGGGTACCAATGATGCAATCAGTTGCATCATAGTATCTATTTGCTTTTGTTGGGCAGCAAACTGGGTCTGAATATTTGCCTGCTGAGTAGCAACTTGTTGTTGCTGCGCCTCTATGAGGTGCATTAGCCGTTCTGAAATCCCGTTCGAACCTGCTCCTCCGGATTCTCCAGAACTTGTCGGATCGCTCTGAATAGGCTGAGCACTGCTTGCAGCGGAAGTATTTTTCTTAGCTATTGCTATAAAAGAGAGTAGCTTGTTAATACTCCAAAATTGATAGATTTTATATCTATGGGCTCATTGTATAGGCGACTCATCTCATGCAGCAGACGCCGAACGCAACTCAATTGAGAGGCGCATTAAACTCCTTTATATTCTTTTGAAATTCCAAAGAAGTACAGTCGTGCTCTGATACCAATATGTCACGCCCCGATCCCGAAAGGGTCATTCGTCTTCGCCGGATCCTTTACAGAACCGGTTCGTCCTCGCTGGGGCGTGATGCCGTGCGAGCCTGGGGTTGCGCTCACACAAGATAAGAACTTGCAGTTTTAGGAACCCATTTTGAAACACAATTTATAAAACACATTCACAGAGATTTGAACACAAATACGGAAGAAACATGCTTTTTCATTGATAATTCAGAGTAATTTACATAGAGTTTACATTGATGCGCCTTCTCGGCTATTGAATTACATTACAAACGATAACTCAAAATACAGGGCATGCTCCGTCAGATAGTCCACGTCGTTTGTATATTACGCCCTTGTGTAGATTGAAGTCTATGCCTCCAAAATGAACTGACTCTAGCTATACTTCAAAATAGAGGTGCTCCTAACGCCTCCACGCTATGCACTAGCGTTGCACCGTCTGATTGCCTGAAATAGTTGCCCACAACGTGGGTCAGTACTCAACTTCTACTGGTGAACGGGATGAACCCACTCGACTAAATCGACACTAGCTTGTTTGGGGCGAGCATGCATTAAGATAACTTCTATAAGGAAGCAAGTGAAATCAATTCATATCAGTTGCATGTTTTGATAGGAATGAAAATATCATCGAATCCAACCAGTATACCAATTGCTTACTCAATCGATGTACGCCTTCCCTGCAAGGAAACACAAGTATACTTACCATCTGCAGAAGACAATAAGTTAGCATGCGTTATATTCTATGTGGTCATTGGTGTGATCGACACTTTAGGGACATATTTCAAGCATTAGCGGCGCGCCCTATCAGCCCGAGTAGCAAGCCCTGTTGGAGGTCCCGCTATGTATCGTGATGAGCACGAATCAAATATTTCCCTCAGGATTGATACGGTTCCAGTACCCCGAAAAGCCGTTTCGAGGAAATGCCAAACCCTGTGCACAAGTTATCCCAGACCATGCAAATGCATGAATAATTTATATTACATACAATGTATCAAAATAAACAGAAGAAGTAAAGCAGCAACATATATATCTCATGCAACAGTTCATATTTTCTCAAGCGGAGTTCCGATTTAGTTATCCCATAAGTCCAAACCCTATCCGAGGCACCAGGCTGCCACCAACAACCAACTTTCCTTATAAACAAGCTCAAATTATAAGGTGTGCAAGCATATGATAAATTAGTCTAAAAATCCCATGTTTCTTTCTTAGTGGCTGGCATGCCTGTGGCTAAGGATTTCCTAGGCATCCAACCGGGCATCATCGAGTGAACGTTTGAAACTTAGAGATGTTGGCGTGAAGAAGTAGGAAAGAAGGGACCAAACCACTCACTGGTTAAGGAAAAAGAGGCTGAAACTAGGAATCTCGCTTAGCGATGATCAAACGTCAGTTACGCGGACCTGAAATAGCACGAGCACTGAGTTGGAAATCTTGCCTATCCTTCTTTGTCGAACTCCCCAAAATCCAAGCTCCAAACGATAAAACCAGCAGCGAAAACCAAGCAAATCGAAAGCAACACCAAATCAAAATCCCAAAGCGGCAATCAAGAAAACCAAGCAACCAAAACACGAAAACTATTGGACTCGTTTCAATAGAGGCCTTTTCATGAGTTGGAAAGGATCATCATATTTCGTCCGTGGCAAAAATATGCCGAGATCTAAGTTATGACTCAGACGGACTAGCTATAAGCCCAATTACATAGTGCTCGTCCCGGTCGGATCGGGATTTGAGGCACTACATGCTATACGATAAAAGGGACAAATCCTTGCGACATCTGTTCTTCCATTGTGGAGTCACATGGTCCATTTAGATCGAGCAGTACAACAGGTAACTTAGAGATTGTGGGATGGACTGGACCATAAAGGGGGTTATCTAGGGGATACGCTCAAGGAAGAGGCGGAGAACACAATGGTACAAGGAGGCAAGGATACGTCTAGCTGGGTCTGTTTGGCATGTGTGGCGGGAGCGAAATCGATGGATCTTTGAAGGGCTACATACCTCGTCGGAAGAAATATTACATAATATTGACTATGATGTAGCTAATATGAACCCCCAGGATGGCCTGATTTTTGTAAGATGTTCTGGTTTTTTATGAAATTTTACATAGTTTTAATATATATATATTTGATAATATTAGTGTACATAGCTAATATTCAAGGTATTGGCCCTAGAAGTCTAGTTATAACCTAGTACCAAATAGTATAGCCTTGTTTTACACCTAGACGCTAGGTAGAACCATAGAATCAAGGTATAGATCTAGTTTGACCTAGTTTACTAGTATGGCCTAGTATTGACCTAGAAAATCATGTTTGACTCATTTTGGCATATTTATCACTTTATTACACCCAAGTGACATGATATTTCACATATAGGTTTGTGTGACACTAGCTCGGATACCGAGTTATATTATTTGCTCAGGACCACATGTGAGTACTTCTCTCTGTTAGTTTTTATTACATGATAGTGTATATATTACTTGTTTTAGAACTATTATACTTGATTCTGATACATTGTTACACAGACTAGTGCTATATGGATCCTGTCAGAAGATGTTATCCTTTTTCGTGTACAAACGGATACTCCTTCCACATGTACTTTATTGTGTGCATCCGGCATTCCTTATGCTTATGTTTATTTGTGTGCTCCGTGTGCTTATATTATATTCGTATGCATAACATGTCGTGATTAGATCCTTGAGTATTGATTAGGGAGGAGGAGCAGAAGTTGGTTATGTGATCAAGCCCTAGCTTAATCGTGTGTATATCGATTATACACTACACGTATAATCGAGTTACCTTAGTTTACTCGTGTGTAACCTAAGCCAATCACATAACGAACTTGTACTCTAAAGCACTTGGATAGTATTTTCAATTTCTCTTACTTACAGTTCATTTTAAATTGCTTGTTTTTACCTTTCTAATTTTTATTTGAATTTACTTACCTGTTCAGCTGTATTTCCAATACCAACTTACTTGTGCATATTGTATTATTTTCTATTACTTGTCATGTATTCTCTACCATGTATTTGGATCGGTTTTTAAGTTTTGTACTTCGTTCCAATCCTGACTGGATATATTTTTTCAGATAATTATTTAGAGGAGATGTGTCCCACCTACTACAGGCCACAAGATGGCAAGCCGTTTGAGGATTATCTCTTAGAGCGTGATGACCTAATGTCAGTTACTAAGAAGACTTAGCTACTTTTATTATTATATTGTCTATGTCTCAGTTTAGGCATTTTAGCATGTATATTATATTTGAGACCATTGTGTTGTGGCTAGACTATTAGACTTGGATGGATATATTGTGACTCTGTGATTCTTCTTCTATTCCATATCGTACCATTATCTTCCTTTAGTTTTATATTATGATTGAGTATTAATTATTATCATATTATCTCCATTTGGAGTTGAGATATCATCGACATGTACATTATATATATATATATATATATATATATATATATATTATGTAAGATATTTAGACAGTATTGTTGACTTAGATATCGTTCTATCGCCGATGCTGCGACATAGGTTGGACTTATCCACGTACTCGTACCCTCATACCGGGTGTGGGTCATGGCACATTTTTAGTGGTGGCCCATTTAGGTCCAGGTCGCAACTAGTACGATATCGTAGTAGTGTTTAGACTTAGAGTACTACTACGAGCCTGCTATAGGATATAGGTTATAGGATAAGAGTATACTCAATCACAACTAGGAACATTTCCAATCTATGGGTTTTGCTATCTTTATCATTCTGAATATTGCTTCTTTTGAAATATTACTGTTCTTCTTTGATGATATCATATCTTGAGAAATATTGATTCCTTTATTTTGATCTATCTTCAGGATGCCTCCGAAGACCAGATCGTAGCGCTCTAGTGTAGTATCAGCGTGGTCGGTTACTTCTTTATCTCCGAGGCGGGCAGCAGCTACTGCTCCACTGTCTCCAGTTCAGAGGGTTGCCTCACCGGTTCAGGTGGGGGCTTCAGCCACTTTTGGAGGTACTCCTTCTCTAGTTTAGAGGGCTGTCCTATTTGTTTCTGAGGGACTCCCCTACCACCTCTAGAACTAGTAGATATTGTACAACTATTTATGCTCTTCGAGGAGATGATAGAGGCCCAGAGGGCCCAGGATGAGACACAGCACCGACAGTATGACGTGATGAGACAGGGCTTTGAAAATTCCTACTAGGTGACCCTTACAACAGTCGAGAGATTGGCTCCTCCGCAGCCACCGGATACCTAGCCCAAGCAAGGCAACATACATAACTTTAAGAAGTTAGGTCCCCATGACTTCAAGGGGACATAGGGTATTATATATACTGATGATTGTCTTGAGAGCATCGGATGTGTCATGCGCTTATCCCGCCTAGCAGAGGACCTGAAGGTGGAGGCGGCATGATTATAGATTTTGGACATTGTTAACTCCTGGTTTCGAATAAAGCCACAAATGACCAATTTAGGATTGACATGGGAAGGCTTTAAGGACCTATTTAGAAGAAGTTCTTCCCTCCTACAGTAAGACTTGACTTGGAGCGACAGTTCCAGAACCTCCAACAGAGGAACATGTCGGTCAAGGAGTATGCCGCGGAGTTCGACAAATTGGGCAGATATGCTGAGAACATGGTATGGGATCCAGAGATCAGGGTGAGTCATTTTAGAGATGGCCTAAACTGGGAGGTTAAGGCTCTTATTTCCTTGAGACATAAGACATACGCAGCTATCCTGAAAGAGGCCCGCAAGGTCGAGAGGCACCTGAGTTTGAGGCACAAGAGGGACCAAGAGATTTTTGGTGGCAATAGCAGTCCGGGACCAGCTAAGCGGTCCAATTTCCAGCTGAAGAAGCCTATTCAGTCGCAGAGACATCAGCTTTCCTTGCCGATCAGAGCACCAGTACAGCAGGCACACTAGATGCAGAGGCCCGATCAGCCTGGTATTATTTGTCCTTTTTACTAAAAGCCAGGGCACGGATTTGATGTTTATAGAGAGAGGCTAGGCAACTGTTTGTTTTTTGGCTTAACAAACCACCAGTTGAGGGACTGTCATCGGACTCCAGCTCGTCCAGCTCAGGACGGAGCCACAGTTCAGAAAGCACCCGAGAGTACACCTGCGGGTCAGTAGAGAGGATCTCTAGTTCATACACAATAGCAGAGGTTTGCACAGCACCACCAGAAGTAGAGAGGTACGCATCGGGGGTAAGTTTTTGCCATGATAGTCGAGAAGGCAGAGCCAGTTGGATACGTGATATCAGGTTCAGTTTTTCTTGATTCTATTCCAGCATATGCCTTATTTGATTTTAGTGCTTCTCATAGTTTTGTATCTGTATCTTTTGGTCTTAAACATTGTTTAGAGGATGAAACTTTAGCTAGGACTTGCAAGATCACGACTGGGAGTAGAATTATCCTGGTCATTGATGTTTGCAAGGATCGAAGAGTTTGGGAGGCTGGCAGTTGAGCGCATGCTTACTCGTAATGCCACTTCTGAGCTACGACAGAATACTCGGAATATATTGTTTGAGTAGGCACCATGCTAGTATAGATTATCGGGGAGGCAGGGTATTATTTTGGCCATCAGGAAAGCCAGAGTTTGAAATTTCTAAAGGAGAAGCGAAAGAGCGAGGATGTCATCTGTGGAGCCATGATGGAAGAGAAGGAGTTGCCACATCCGTTGATAGCAAAGTTTTTGGATGTTTTCCAGGAGGAGTTGCCGAGATTACCGCCAGACCGAGATATTGAGTTCTCTATAGACTTGGTGCTAGGCGTAGAGCCGATATCTTAATACGTCTATAGGGCCAACAACAATAAACATGCATAATTGAAGAAGTAGGTGGATGAGTTACAGGATAAAGGCTTCATTAGATCTAGTTTATCACTGTGGGGTACTTCGATATTGTTTATACTAAAGAATAATGGGTCAGTACACATGTGTTTCGACTACAGGGCTCTGAACAACCTCACTATCATGAATAAATACTCGTTATCAAAGATAGATTATCTCTTCGATCAGTTAAGTGGAGCGAAGATATTTTTGAAGATAGATTTGAGGTCCGGTTACCACCAGGTGAAAGTAAAGAAGGAAGATATTTCGAAGATACTTTTCAGACTAAGTATGGCCAGTTTGAGTTCTTGGTGATGCCATTTGGGTTGAACAATGCCTGACGATATTCATGAATCTAATGAATAAAGTATTTCATCAGTATCTTGATAGATTTGTGGTGGTATTTATTGATAATATTCTGGTATATTCGAAGACCCCGAAGGAGCATGAGGAGCACCTGAGGATAGTTCTAGAAACTCTCAGGAAGGAGAAAATTTATGGAAAGCTTTCAAAGTGTGAGTTCTTTCTTAATAAGGTTGAATTTTTTGATCATGTGGTGACAGGAGATGGGATCTGAGTTGACCCAAAGAAGATTTCGGCAGTGGAGTCGTGGGCTACTCCAAGTTCAGTGGCAGAGATCAAGAGTTTCTTGGGTTGGTAGGTTATTATAGGAGATTTGTACAGGATTTCTCCAGGATTGCAGAGCCGATGACTTGTCTGACCAAGAATGATATAGATTTTGTCTGGACAGAGGAGTGTCAGGACGCTTTTGATGAGCTAAAGAAGGGATTGACGACAACTCTAGTATTGACGTTGCCATCAGGGTCATGTGGATTCAATATTTATAGTGATGCTTTAGGAAAGGGTTTGGGTTGTGTCTTGCAGCAGAATGGAAAGGTAATTGCTTATGCTTCCAGGCAGTTACGCTCTCATGAGAAGAATTACTTACCCAAAATTTGGAGTTGATAGCGGTCATTTTTGCTCTAAAGTTATGGAAGAAATATCTGTACGGAGAGCATGTGGGTATCTTTATAGACCACAAGAGCTTAAAGTACATGTTCACACAGTGGTGGTTAGAGCTGATGAAGGACATTGATATATCTTTGCAGTAAAATCCAGGGAAGGCCAATATTGTCGCTGATGCCTTGAGCAGGTATCCAGTATCTATATAATTGACGACAGACAGACACTTGTTGGATGATCTTGAGAGCTTGGGTATTGAGGTGTTAGTTCCTGGTGTTGAGGCACTGATGTGGGAATTACATAGACAGTATAAGCTGATGGACGGGATCAGGACTACACAGTATGATGATGAGTCTCCGAGGAGTATTAGGGCACAGGTTCGGATGGGATTATCCGAGGACTTCACTATTACTGATGATGGATTATTACGGCACAGAATCAGATTATGTGTGTCAAGTGGGGAGTTGCGCGAGGAGGTTTTGTAGAAGACGTATAACTCTTAGTACTCTATGCATCCAGGTTCCAACAAGATATATAGTGATATGAGGGAGAATATATGGTGGTATGGTATAAAGCGGGAGGTGGCACGCTTCGTATCCAGGTGTTTAGTATGCAAGCAAGTAAAGGCAAAGAGGCAGAGGCCAGGTGGTTTACTTCAGCCTTTATCCATTCCAGAGTGGAAGAGGGAGAATGTTACCAAGGATTTTGTTTTGGGGCTTCCGCGTTCTTTAGGAGAGAAAGACGTGATTTGGGTCATCGTAGACAGGTTGACAAAATCGGCCCACTTTTTGCCATTCAAAGTGGGTATGTTTATGGAGACGCTAGTAGAGATGTATGTGTGACAGATTATCAGATTTCATGGAGTTTTTGTGAGCATCATCTTGGATCGGGATAGTCGCTTCATATTTCACTTCTTGAGGAGTTTGTAGGCTAGCTTAGGCACCCAGCTCAAGTTCAGTACCGTATATCATCCCCATATAGACGACAGTCGGAGAGGACTATTCAGACTCTCGAGAATATGCTTCGTATTTGTGTTCTGGATTTTGGAGGATCTTGGAAGGATCATCTTCACCTGGTAGAGTTTGCTTACAACAACAGTTACCATGCCAGCATTGAGATGTCACTATTTGAGGCTTTATATAGATGAAGATGTTGCACTCCTTTATCTTGGGATGATGTTGGTGAGAGAGCCTTGTTGGGGCCAGAGATGGTTGTGGATGCAGCTGAGAAGGTAAAAATTAATAGAGATAGACTTCGGGTAGCGCATGACAGACAATAGCATTGGCCCGACAACCACCAGAGACTCTCGGAGTTTGAGGTATAGGTTTTATTTTGTATTGCTTGTGATTGCTTTATTTTAGATTGAGTGTTAAGGCTGTATTTTATTCTTGGTTGGCGATATGGTATTCTTACGAATTTTTCTATCACGAGACATGATTTGTTTTGGTAGAGGTGGAAAGATTAGTCCATGGTACATCTGGCCCTTCGGTATTCTTGAGAGGGTTGGTGCAATGCCTACAGACTAGACTTGCCGCCTTCACTAGAAGGAGTGCATAACGTGTTCCATGTGTCACGACTGAGATGATACGTGGTAGACCCTAGCCATGTATTGGATCACTCGAAGATCAAGGTGGGTCTGACTCTCAATTATCCAGAGCAGCTGGGGGAGATTCTGGATCACAGGAAAAATATATTGCAGAAACCGATGATTCCTTTGGTACACGTCGCATGGAGGCATCACTCTCCGGGAGAGTCTACATAGGATAGAGAAACCGAGATGTGCGAGTGATACCGTTATCTCTTTGAGCTGTGAGGTATCATTATTTTCTTGCTGTGATTGCTTGTTGTAGTTTTAGTTCCTTCCTTAAATTTTGAGGACAAAACTTTTCTAAGGAGGGTAGGATTGTCACTACCATTTTTCTATATTGGGATATTTTTGTCATTACATATTATTTATATATAGTGATTATATTTATATATTGTACTATTTATTTATTGGTTAGTAGACTAGCCTATTTATTTGAACTTGACACTAGTAGACCAATTTAGACTAGTCATGACACATTGAACCCAATAATTGGACTATGCCCGTTATCCTCGTCTTCCTTCATTAATTAGAAAATTAGAATTAGTCTTCATTAGAATTAGAAGCTTCCTAATTTAACTCTCCTAATTGAATACCTTCATGACAACTAGTGGGAGGCATTTTGGGAATTATGTAATTGCTTGAGACCCAAGCAAGGGGTCGGCCACTATAGGAGGGGGATTCATTCTCTCTCCACTTTATTTCACTCTAATCTAGATCCCCAATTGTGTTCTTTCCTAATTCCACTCATCCTTCTATCAATTTCATCTCAAATCACTCTTATTTCCTTCTAATTTTATCATCTAAGGAGCATTAGAGCTTGGATTACAAGGAGCATTTGGAGAATGAGAAATTGGCTTGGAGCTTGTGTCCTAATTGTGTCAATTTGAGCAATTCATTGAAAATCTATCTCCCAATAGGTATAATTCTGATTTTTTCTATAATTTAGACTCTAATTCATACATTCGACCATTAGGAACCCTTCCATAGCATAGGGCTACCCATAGAAAGAAGAAGTATGTCCAATTGACCCTTATTGTCGCTTCTATATGAGTATTTATGCCCAATTAGGGAGAATTATGAGATTGGTGCATCAAGTATTTGTCATTAGGACAATTATGTCTAATTAGACTTAGATTGAGTATGTGAGGCTAGCTACGTATCCACAATTGGATACGATTAGGGTGTATCATGAAATTTTATGATACGTTATAATATGTGAGTCCATTTTGGGGGATTTATGCTAGATGGTGTAATTACTCTTCAATTTTTATTGTAACTAATGACCTTAGTTGTATAATGATGTTTTTGACATATAGAATTGGTGTGTATCGAGGATTGAGAATTTTAGTATCTTATTTGAGGGTGTATCATAGGTACACTAGTTGTGCATGTTTGATAATAAACGAAAGAAATGAAACTAGGCTTATACAAAACCCTTTCTTATGTTTACAAACAAGAAGTACTATTAATCCTATAAGAGGATGTTAAGTACAAAATTTAATCCGGATAAATATTGCTATAGGAGTCTGATCTACAGTCGATCACTTTGTCCCTTGGACCACACGATGATGAAGAAGTGCTATAGAAGAAGTAGAAGCTTCAAAGATTGCAAGAGGGAGTGGACGCTCGATGCCAAGATCGTCGATCAATACTCTCTGTATAAAAATTTGACCTCTCTTTCGACCTCTTTTTCTCCTTTTTCCTGACCTTTTGACCTCCATGGACGGAGGTATCTATTTATAGGCGTAGAAACTGAACAGCAGAGAGAACCGCACCTTTTATGCGACGGTTATCATAACTGCTATCCATGTATAAATGATCTTCTGAATAAGCGTGTGACGCGTGTCCCATTAAGAGATAATGCGTATAACTGCTGCGTAGATCACGACATGCAAGCCACGTAGGTAACTGCCCCTCGCGTAGAGATGATTGGCATAGAAGCCAAATAACTGTCTCATTGACGTAAAAATCAAATATCTGTTCTGATAGCGTAAAAACTGAGTAGGCATAGAAGCCCAATAGGCATAGAAGCCCAATAGCGGTCAAGTTGGCATAGAAGCCAAGTAGGCGTAGAAGCCTGATGCTGCATAGATAGGTAGCTAGCGTAAAAGATAGCCGATTCTCCTTCCTTGACTGAGGTCTTGAGCGTATTCTGAATCAGATAACCTGTTCACATACCTTTGTAAATATAGCCTGGGTTGGCATATTTCAAGGAGATAGCGTATTGCGTGCTCCTATAGTTGAAAATAGCCAGGTTACGTAACATGCGGGGATGATGATGTAGACGTATTAGCCATAATTATGGCTCACCCAGTCTTTGAAAGTAGAACCAAATCTCGTGCATTAAATGCAGAGATCTGCCTCCATCATGTGCATTAACTGCAGAGACGTGCCTCGAGCTCTGTACGAAGTATAGCTTTTGACGTGGCGGTTTAATTTATCTCATGCTGAGCGTAAAAGCTCACATCTGCCTGTATAAAACTAGGCAGCGTATTCCCTTGAATGCGTAAAAGCAATTTGTATCAAGGAAATGTCACTAAACGACGGTCTGGATCTCTGTGTCGAATTATTATTACAGCCGTCGTCTGGATAGTCGTGCAGTACTCTTTGTCAGGAGTCAGGTTCTCTGCATGATCTGACAGGTTCATTCGAGGAATACGAAGTGTTCTCCGTACAACTTCCCACTGCATTAAAAGCAGATGAGTTTTACGCCATAAAGGCGAGGTAGAAACCTTTTTACGCTGAAGCAGTCTGAAATACTGCATTACGTGGGTTGTTCTGGAACTATATTTTACGCTGTACTAGCGTTGAAGCTCTGCTATACGCCGATGTAAAAGCATGAAAAATACGCTGGATGGCTATACGCAGCATATTAATGTAGAGCAGCGTAAATAGAGGCCTTCAGAGCTATCAAGCGTGCAACAGAGCTTTCTCCGCCAAACACAGCATGAAATATAAGCTCAACGTAAGACAGTACGTCCAAACCGCTTCAGCGTAAACATGGTGCTTCATCGACTCCTGGGCGTAAAACCCATCCTCTTGCAATGCAGCATTGAAGTGTACGAGAGACGCTTCGTATTCTCTGAAGTGAACCTGTCAGATCCTGTAATGAACCTGACGTCTGGACTTCTGACAAAGGGATACTGATAGACTACCCAGGGATACTGCTCGACTACCCAGACGACGGCTATAATGATGGTACGGCACTGCGACCCAGGCTGTCATTTACCGCCATCTTTTTTGCGTAAACTGCTTTTACGTACACGAAGGGATACGCTGCCTTACACAGGCAGACATGAGCTGTTTATGCTCTGCAGTAGACAAATCGCCTGCCACATCAAAAGCTGCACTCTGTACGGGGCTCGAGGCACGTCTCTACGTCTAATGTACAGAGCGATGACAGTTGCTCGAGGCACGTCTCTACGTCCAATGCACATAGCGATGACAGTTTCTCAAGGCACATCTCTGCGACTGATGCGCAGAAGGGCTGCAGACCTTCAAAATACGCTTCCGCATTTAATGCACAGTATGGTGGCAAATCTCGGTATTTAATGCAAGAGATTTGATTATATCTTCAAAAGCCATAATTCCGACTAAGACGTCCACATCAGCACTCGGGCACAGTACGCAGCGGCTTCTATGTCCATTCAGTTCCGGTGCTCACTCGGCCTCTATGACCACTCGGCTTCTATGCCCACTCGGCCTCTATGACCACTCGGCTTCTATGCCCACTCGGCCTCTATGACCACTTGGCTTCTACGCCTATTTCGGCTTCTTTGCCTACTTGGCTTCTACGCCATGGTGACAGACATTGGCTTCTATGCCCACCTCTTCTACACGAGGGATACCTACCTACGTGGATTCTATGCCGTGATCTTCGTAGCGATTATACGCGTTTTGTCCCTTAGTTCGACCCGCGTCACACGCTCATTCAAAGGATCATCTATACGCAGGCATTGGTTAATTTAACCGTTGTGTAAAAGGGTGCTGTACTTTCTACTCCTCGGTTTCTACACCGACGGAGTGGTCACTATCACTAAAACTCTATAAATAGAGACCTCTATCAATGAGGAACAAGGTCAGAAAATTGGTCAAGAAAACCAATATCAGATCCACGGTCGACAAATTGGGAGGTCAGAAAATTGGTCAAGAAAACCAATATCAGATCCAAGGTCGAACTTCCAAGAAAGATCAAACTAGAGGTCAAGAGAGAGAGAGAGAGAGAGAGAATCTGGAGCTCACGCAAAGAGTAGGGATCGACGACTTTGGCATCGTACATCCACCCTCTTTTGCAACCTCCGAAGCTGCTTCCTGTCTTCTACGGCACTTCTTCAACATCGTATGGTCCAAGGGCTAAAGTGATCGACTGCAGATCAGACACCTATAGCAATATTTACCCAGATTAAATAAATTGTACTCCTACATCCTCGTATAGGATTAAATTGTACAAGTTTGTTTGTAAACCAAAGAAGGCGGGTTTCGTGTAAACCCCATCTTGAATACATTTTCATTTTTTTGTTTTCCACCATAAACAAGATGGCGACTCTGCTGGGGACGTCTTTCTCTTCTGATGAGGAAGTAATTGCTCAACACGATGCGGTATCTGTAGGAACCATGAAGAAGACACTGGTCGTCCAATTCGACCAGTCTGCCTACGAAGACATGCTTCGAACCGGGGGTAGCTCCACCCTCTCTCCGTCCAAGACAACAGGAAGCTGCGCAAGGTCTGGATGCCCAAGACATCCTCTACCATTCCTGTGGCTCTCCGACCTCTCCGACCAATGAGGTTGTAGCATTGCTCCCTCCGTGCCCTGCACATAAAATTCAGTCTCCCGCTACGCGCGGTACAGATGAAACTTCGGGCAAAGCCTCAACGCTAACCCAGAAGTATCCACTGCGCTCTACGCATAGAAACCAGTCTCCCGCTACGCGCGGTACAGACAAAACTTCGGGCAAAGCCTCAGCGCTAACCCAGAGGTATCTACTGCGCTCTACTCGTAGAAACCAGTCTTCCGCTACGCGCGGTACAGACAAAACTTCGGGCAAAGCCTCAGCGCTAACCCAGAGGTATCCACTGCACTCTACGTGTAGAAACCAGTCTCCCGCTACGCGCGGTACAGACAAAACTTCTAATGATGTCTCAGTGCCAAATCGGAAGTACAAATCACGCTCCGTGCGCAAGACAACATCTAACCTCTACGGGGAACCAGATGAGCGCTGTGATCTCCGCAAGGGGAAGCAAGTGGCAGAGTACTCAACTTCTCAGCCTTTACGCTAGCGAGGGAGCAATCTGCCTACCCTCCGGATAATGCGGGAAGCCGATGGCCGATTGAGGACCTCTTCAGCTTTACGTCAGTCTGAGCAAATCTCCAAATTACGCCAGGCGAAGTCCCACGACGTAAAGCAAGCTCAGGTTGCGGAAAGACACCCTCCTCGGGGATTATCTGCCACCCAGATGGCTAACCTATTGTACGCAGGTGGCACAGGGAAAACCATGGTGCTCAGTCTCCACATGCCCACTGGTGGGAACAGAAGGAACAAGCCGTCGTCTTCTTCTTCTACTCCTGCTGACTTGCGCAAATATCTAATCCAGAAGCGTAAGGAAAGGGGACCTTCCAATATGTCTATTACGCCCCCTGGCGAGTAATGTTGTAAAAGTTATAAGATTGTGATTGACTGCTGCTGTTCTAAAGCAAAATGATCAGTTTTCGACCGGTTGAGCTACTCTTTGTCTTTTCAAGAAGGAGAGCCCGCGCATGCATCCGTGAACATGGCTTCGCATATACCTGGAGGAAGCTCAGGCTCAAGACGTCCGTCCTCTAGAACTCCGAGCCGAAGGAGATCCAACATGCTCCTTAGAGACACTGAAGATGGGGTATTCTAGAACACTCGTTCAAGGTCACAACAACTGACTTCGTACTCCTCTGATTCCGACGCTGGGGGTCGCCATTCTCCCGAATCAAATACTGAGAGTATAGAGTCGACTTCTGCAACAACCTATACGCATCCTTCGACGATGCCTAGGGAAATGGGAGTTTATGCCGTTAAAGATGAACGCGAGGAAGCTTCCCCGTCAGGAAATGCGGAACAATGCATCACTATACTGGAGACATCTCTGAAACAAATGCAATCCATAATTGAGAACATGCACCAGATGATGCTAACTCAGCACGCAACTGCCATGGCTCAAGCATCGGTTCCGCTAACTCAGATACGTGTGGGGGTGGACTTACCACCATCCAACCCGAGCCAAGAGCCTGCTCTAGATCAAGAGTCAGCAGTTCCTCCGCTTTCTCACTCAGAGAATGTATTACCTCCCGTTGGAGTTATGATACAACCAACTCCGCACTATACCGTAGTCCCACTTCCGACTGAGAATCCGATGCAGGCAGTACGGGAGTTGAAAGCCCAGTTTGATGCCTTGAAGCACAAAGATCAGCTCAAGAAACTGGAAATCAACCAGCCTTACCCAGCTATCTGGGAAGAGGTCCCTTTCCCTCCGAGGTACAAACCTCAGACTATGGCTCTATTTGAGAGAAAAATATCACCAAGTTAGTACATGAACTATTTCAGTATGATGACGGTGTTGCTACAAGGGAACGACGCCCTCCTCACTCGGGTGTTCAAAGGCTGCCTCTCAGGAGTAGCCTATCAGTGGTACCGTAGCTTGGCGGACAACTGCATTACTTCCTTCGAAGACTTCAAAGCTTTATTCTTCACGCGATTCTATGAGGGAGGAATGGACATGTCTATGTCCTCTCTCATCGAAGTCAAGCAGAGGGAAAAGGAAGACGTTCGCACCTTCGTCGAACGTTTTCGTCAGGCCACCTTACAGATGCCCCCAGGAGTTCCAGACTCTGCGTTAGTAGACATTTGCAGGAAGAACCTCCTTCCCGTAGTCTCGGTATTTACAGGACCATATCAGTTCCATGATTGGCCCTCGTTCATCATCTCGGCAGTAGCCGCCGAAGACAACAGTCGTAAGGCGCACGACAATGGCATCATGATCTCCGCCTCTGACAGAGGCAAAAGGTCATCTTCCAGCAGCGACAATCCTCGCAGCTCCAAAGGAAAAGAAGCTCTGGCGATCAATACGGCCAGACAAAAGACCGCGGCAACCGCACAAGCGAGACCCGGGACCTCCAGGCCCGTCGAAGTCTACTCTTTCGACGACGACGATATTCCGAGCATATTCGAGTGTCTCGTCAAAAGTGGCAAGATCACCCTTCCGGAGCTAAGACGGCCCTAATAAGTCGGCAGTACTAACGACCCCAAATACTGCATATTCCACAGATACGTGCACCACCCGACAAAGGCGTGTTACATACTGAAAAGGAAGATCCAGGGGTTAATCGATGCTAAAGCTATCACTCTGCACAACACCGAGAAGACGGTCACGGCCAACATGATCTCTCTGCGGTTTGGCAACCTGCCTTCCCAAGAAGTCTTGAACGGTGTCACACCCATTTCCCGGACCACAATGAACATCATCAATCTCCCTCCGGCTAGGGGTCAAAATCATGACCTGGTACCCCTAACCACCCGGCAGGGCGAGATTATGTGGGTTCATCCGGATTTGGTGTCAGAGCTCGAGGTGGAGACTAAAGCTACTAAGGCTACATCTAGAAAGAGGTCCAAATACAAACCATGCCATATGGTCGCAACTTCTTCGCCATCAGACGAAGACGAGGTATTTGCTGCAACCCGTTCAGGGGAATATATGAATTCCGGAATCAAGACCTCATCCCCTATCACCAAGCAACGGTCGAGATAGCCATGACATTCAAAGGGTTCTTTCTAGAGCATGTACCTCAATCTCAGAATCTGGAAGCTGATGCCCTAGCCAGTCTAGCTGCAGATTTAGCCACTCCTATAAGAAGGCAGAATTCGGTAATCCTTCTTAACAGAGATTTATTCTGTGTGAAGAACAACTTTCACATAGAACGCAGCTGCGCTGTGAACACAGATCCCCCTAGAAGAGACTGGAGAAGTCCCTTCATAGATTTTGTCGCATACGGAATCTTGCCGGAGCACCCCAAAGAAGCAGTATCCGTCAAAAGACGATCATTACGCTTCTACTTCGAGGCATCTTCACAATGCCTATATCGTCGGACCTACGACGGACTGCTATTGAGATGTCTCTCTAACGACGAAGCACAGCAGATTATCCGAGAAGCTCACGACGGCGTATGCGGAGCACATCAGCCCGGTCCTAAGCTACAGGATCGTATCAGGAGAATGGGCTATTACTGGCCCACTATGATCGCAAACGCGATCAACTATGCAAGACAATACAGAGCTTGTCAGATTCATGCAGACTTCATACATCAACCGTCTGAATATCTATATCCTACGATTGCATCCTGGCATTTCGAAGCATGGGGTATGGATATGGTTGGTCCTATTCACCTGTCTTCTTTCAGAGGTCACCAGTTCATACTGGCCATCACAGATTACTTCTCCAAATGGGCAGAGGCGATCCCTCTTGCTGAGGTAAAGGCGTCTAATGTAATCAGCTTCATCAAGCATCACGTTGTAATCACCTGAAAATTTTAAGAATTTTTAAATTTAATTTTCTGGAATTTAATTAGCATTTTCTGTAATTTTTTTAAACCAATAAATTAAGGTAGTCTGATTTAAAATGAATTTTTAAAAGATAATAAATCATATAAAAATGTGATGAAAATTATATTTTCTAGTGTAAAATTAAATCCAAGCTCCGCCAGAATTCTCCCTTCCAGAATCCTTCTTCTCCGGCGAGCTTCGAGACTCCGGCCACCTCTTCACAGCACCTCCACACCCCAAAACCTTCCGCCGAACCACCAACAGATCTCCGCCTTCCCAGTCCGACCACCTCCGGCTCCCGACCCTGCTGTCGAACCCAGTCAAAACCGTCCAGCCGACGTCCGGCCACCCACGGTACCCGGACCGACCATCCAGAACCGGCGTCGCCTCCGCCTCCGCCCGCACTCCAGGCCGACCCTAGCAAACACGGACACGATCCAGAACACGAGTACGAGCCTGGACACGATCGGACACAGGATCCAAAGAACCAGACACAGCCCTAGTTCAGACGCGTGTCGGACACGATTTGTACTTGGTTTTCAGGCCCTGTTCAGGTACCCATAACTTGCTACTCGTAACCCCATTTTCGATTCTGTCTATTGCGTTGCGAAGCCTGTATGACCCTCTTGGTGCCCGTGCAACCCGCTCGGGGCATCGCGTCCTGAGGTGATCGCGAACCGCGATCCAAAAATAAGAAAAATTAAGCCCTGTTTCACCCCGGAACTGAGTACGCCCCGCCAAACGGGATGACTTGGTCACGTGCGGTCTTCACCGATACGTGCGCATCGTAGATATGGACGTGTGGGATTTCGCAGAAGCTGATTCGGATGTACGTGCACACCGAAATCAGTGCGTATCCTCGGACAATACCCCGTATTCGACTTTTCTGTATTTCGCTGTAACTTAATGTATACACGTCGGATCGAGACAAAACTTGCGCCATCGGACTTGTAGCAATACGTTGGTCCTGTGGGTCAAGTTTGGTTCAATTCTGAGAACGTTGGAAAATCTCATGTCGTGGGCCCCACAGGCTCCACCTGACGGGCGATTTTAAGAACGGCTCATCGGAATCCAATTCTGGAAGTTCCGTTGGGTTCGTATCAACGTTCCTGACTTGTTGACACTAAGTTGGACTGATTTGGAGACCTTTGACCCTGACACATTTTTTGGTGCAAAGCGGCCCACATATGGACCCGCTTTGGCCCAGAAATGACGTTTTTGCCCCTGTGTCCAAATTGGACTTAAGGACAGGTGTTTCTAGCTAATTCATATATTCTGAGACTGTTGGTAGTGTTCATTTTAGCTTTTGGAGGAGTATTTGCTGAACCCACTGATACAAGGACCGCTACTGGTATTCCAACCCCAAGCAAGTGTACCTTGCCATAAATTGCAGTTTATTAGTTTATTTTGTTCTCTTGCTTTATTTTCTGTGACTATTGTACATGCTATAACCTAGGAACGTATTACATACTTAGCGTCCGATTACAGTCAGGTGCCAACCCGTACGCGGAGTTGTGTACGTCATTTAGTGATGGACATTCGAGACCCTTTACATTATTGTGCTTGTTTATCAAGTACATTATAACCTAGGACACTTGACAACATACATTGACAGAATCTTCCTGAGATATTCAAGGTAATTCTGAGTAGGATACAGGATGGACATAGATATTATATTCTTAGATTATGACTGTTGCATTAGCTCTGATCTCACGTGACATGGACATAAGACGTGTGGTTACATTGGGTGGGGAGAGACACACAGGCTGCAGGCTATTCTATATATATATATATTACTATTGTGAGGTTGTAGAATCTCGAGCAGAGCTAGACCCATTACTAGATATTGCTGCTACCGGCTCCCCAATACAGAGCTTGTAGCAGTCTCAGCCTGAGTACTAGTGTTGCTCTCAGTTGCATTTTTACATAGATGGTTATGTAGTTACCCTGCTAATTTTATTTTCTATTTCACTGCATCTATTTTGGCTTGTATTATTTGTACCTTGCTATATTCCCTGAGGACCTGGAATGGATGATGTCCCCAAGTTTAGCAGAAGAACATTATCTCGAGGTTTACGGAACAGGAGCTGAAGCTGTACCAGAAGCTGTTGCTAAAGGAGAACCTAACTTAGAAGCAGAGGTGATGGCTGAAGACTTTTTTTGAGATTATGATATTTGTACTCATCAGATACTTATTTCTGGACTCCTTTGTTCTGGTCTGATGAACCAGTATTTTTAGACTTTTATCGGGTTGTTCCCCGACATACTTTGCTGAGACTGGACATTGATGTACTTTCTTTAATTTGCTGTTGATCTTATTATTCTGTGTGTGGATGAGATTAGTTTTTGACTTATTGTTGTAGACCTATATTACAGCTTAAGTATGCCTGATGGATCCATTAAATTGGGTTGTCCATCGGTGTGTACTGCTGGCCATTGCCACGTGACTAGTCCCTCGATATTTTGGGACTGAGGCGTGACATAGTTTTTTGGGTGGCCCATGCAGGCCTACGACAAATTGTTTGGTTCCAACTTAGGGGCCAAACAACCCTGTAAAAGGATATGATAGGTTATAGGATCTCATCCATATTTGTTGAATCGTTTTGAAACTCAATATCGCATTCGAATTAAGTACTTGATTTGCATCCTGCTTGACTCTACTAAACGTTCTCATAAAGATTATTTTGAATGCAGAAAGATGGATCCAAAAAATAAAGATAAAATTCCTTTGAGTACACCATAAGACGCTGTGGTTACCTATGGAGATGGAGTTACACCAGAGAATAGAGGTCAATCCTCTCAAAGTGGACAAGGTGAGCAGCATAACTCAAGGTTCAGGCATGATGATATCCCACCACCGCCGCAGTTCACTCCACAGATGCCTGCCTTTCCACCTGGGCAAGCAATGGACGGGCAACAAATATTCCAGATGTTTTATGCCATGATGCAAGCTCAACAACAAGTTCAACAGGAGGCGCAGCGTAAGGAGGCAGAGAACCTGAGAACCAGCCTAGTAAATGCATTAGAGCAGGCAAACCCGTAAGCTAGGCGACCAGCGACGGGGTCTATCACTGATTACCGTCAACTCAAGTCCCATACCTTTTTGGGCAAGGAAGGACCAACTGAAGTGCATGAGTGGCTCACAAATACACAACATCAGTTGGAAGCAGCTGAACTTCCTCGGGAGAGATGGATGACTGCTGTCCGAATGCAACTGACGGACAACGCGCACCACTGGTGGCTAGCTGAAGAGAGGAGGCTCGAACATGACCGAGTCACTTGGGAGGAGTTCCCAGACTCTTCTAAGAGATGTATATCCCAGCCGTTGCTAGATCAGAACTCCGAGATAAGTTCAACCGCCTCATCCAGGGCAACATGACGGTGGAGGAGTATAATGCATAATTCATTCGCCTGAGTCGTTTTGCCCCTTCTCTAATTCCTACTGAAGAAGAGAAGGCGAAGAAGTTCTTTGACGGACTCAGGTTCGAGATTCAGAGGTTGATTGGATCTGTTGCACCTATATCGTACAACGACGTCCTTGCTGCAGCACGACGCATGGAGCGCTTCACCAGGAGGGAGTCAAGTCTGAAGCGGCCATTTACCTCAGTACCATCCAAGGCAGCACAAGGGGATTCTGCAAAGCGACTCCAGAGGAATCTACCGCAGAGAGCAGCACCAAGAACCCTACCTACTTGTCATTTCTGCGGCAAGTTGGGTCACATTAAAAAGGAGTGCAGACGTAAATTGGGACTGTGCCTGGTTTGCGGATCCAACCAGCATCTATCCAGGGATTGTTCAGAACACCGAGAGGGAGCACCACGACTAGCTCTACCTGCACCAAGGCCAGATTATCCAACAGTGGGAGCATAGCAGATGGGAGTTGGAGGAGTCAGACCACCAGCTCCAGGAGGATATCAGCCGAGACCACCATTGCCACCTCAAGCAGCACTATTCCAATAGGCTCGTCAGCAGAGGGGTCCAGCTCAGGGGCGAGGTCAGGCATTTGCATTGGCTGTTCAGGAAAAAGCTATTACTGGAGAAGTTATAGTAGGTACCATTTTAGTAGCTTTATTACCTGCTGTAGCTTTATTTGATTCTGGGGCATCACACTCATTCATAGCTGCTACTTTCGTAGCCACCCATAGAGTAGCTACTGCACCCCTTCCGAAGACTAAGAGAATTCATACGGGAGGTGGAATTATACCGGTTAGTGATATCTGTAGATCATGTTCAGTAGTAGTCTGCGGAAGAGAGATACGAGCCCAATTACTGATCTTTTCTATGCTGGACTATGATGTTGTACTTGGTATGGACTGGTTAAGTCAGTATCATGCTACTCTTGATTGTCGGCTTGGAAAAGTTATATTCAGACCACCTGGACACTCAGAGTTTGAATTTCTTCGAGGAGCTGTAGAGCAAGGTATTCAGCCAAATCTTAGGGTATTATCTGTAGAAGGGGAGTCAGAATACCCAAGAGTTATATCAGAGTTTGTGGATGTATTTTCCGATGATCTTCCAGGTTTACCACCTAATCGGGAAATAGAATTCACAGTAGACTTAACTCCAGGAGCAGAGCCTATCACTTCATCGGTATATAGACTAGCACCTAAGGAGTTAGTAGAGTTGAAGAAGCAAGTTGATGAACTACTGGAGAAGGGTTTCATCCGGCCTAGTGTATCACCTTGGGGAGCACCTATACTTTTTGTACCGAAGAAGGATGGAACAGTTCGCCTGTGCATTGATTACAGGGCGTTAAACACTGTGACCATTAAGAACCGGTATCCCTTGCCCCGTATTGATGACTTATTTGATCAATTGAGTGGAGCTAGGGTATTTTCGAAGATTGACCTTAGATCCGGTTATCACCAGATTAGGGTGAGGCAGGAAGATATCCCGAAGACAACATTCAGGACTAAGTATGGACACTATGAGTTCTTAGTAATGCCGTTTGGTTTAACCAATGCGCCTGCTGTGTTCATGAGCTTGATGAACCGAGTCTTCCACCAATACTTGAATAAATTTGTGGTTGTGTTTATTGATGACATTCTGGTATATTCCAAAAGCCACGAAGAGCACGAAGAGCATCTCAGAATCGTGCTAGAGACGTTGAGGCAGGAGAAGCTTTATGCTAAGCTCAGTAAATATGAGTTTTGCATGGATAAGGTGCAATTCTTAGGGCATATTATCTCAGGAGAAGGACTGTCAGTTGATCCAGAGAAGGTTGCTGCCATTGAAACATGGCCTACAGCGACATCAGTTGCTGAGGTGAGGAGTTTTTTAGGACTTGCTGGATATTACAGAAGGTTCATAGAAAATTTCTCAAGGATTAGGGAGCCGATGACGAAGTTGACACGGAAAGATCAGGACTTTGCATGGACAGAAGAATGTCAGATGGCCTTTGAAGAATTGAAGAGGCGTCTAACAACAGCACCAGTCTTGACTCTTCCTTTAGGGTCAGGCGGTTTTGTTGTTTACAGCGATGCGTCAGGTAGTGGCCTAGGATGTATTTTGATGCAACATGGCAAATTTATTACATATACATCAAGACAGTTGAAGGTCCATGAGAAGAACTACCCAACGCATGATCTGGAGCTAGCTGCAGTAATTTTTGCACTGAAGATTTGGAGGCATTATCTTTATGGTGAGAAGGTGGAGATCTTTACTGATCACAAAAGTCTGAAGTCTGTATATACCCAGAAGGAGCTTAACATGAGGCAAAGACGCTGGCTTGAGTTGATGGTGGACTTTGATATAGATCTGCAGTACCACCCAGGGAAAGCAAATGTAGTAGCAGACGCACTCAGCAGGAAGCCTACAGCTTATTTCTTGACAATGCAGCCTGAGCTATTGAGAGATCTACAGGAGCTTCAGATAGAGGTTATTCTACCAAAACAGAGTGGCTTGCTGGCTAATTTGGAAGTGAAGTCATCGCTTGTGGAAAGGATTTAACAAGCTTTGCCTACTGATGCAAGATTTCGAAGACTCAAAGAGAAGACAGAAGCAGGCTTGCAGACGGGACTTCGCATACATGAGGATGGGACATTAAGGTGCGAAGATCGTCTATATGTTCCAAATGGAGAACTGAGATAGGAGTTAATGACTGAGGCACATAGCTCCATATACTCTGTTCATCCAGGAGGAACAAAGATGTATCGAGATCTAAGGCAGTATTATTGGTGGCATGGAATGAAGAAAGAGATTGCAAGATTTATAGCTAAATGTTTGGTCTGCCAACAAGTGAAAGCCGAGCATCAGAGGACTGCAGGAATGTTGCAGCCTCTTCCCATACCAGAATGGAAGTGGGAACATATCACCATGGACTTCGTCACAGGATTCCCAAGGAGCCCCAGCGGAAAAGATGCGGTATGGGTGATCGTGGATCGACTCACTAAATCGGCACATTTCTTGCCGTTTAGAGTTGGACAGTCCACAGAGGTACTAGCCGACATGTATATGCGACAAATAATAAGATTGTATGGAGTGCCGGTTAGTATAGTATCAGATCGAGATTCGAGATTTACCTCTCATTTCTGGCGAAGTATGCAAGAGAGTCTTGGCACCAGACTAAAATTCAGCACTGCCTATCATCCCCAGACAGATGGTCAATCAGAACGTACAATCCAGATCTTGGAGGATATGCTGCGATCTTGTATGTTAGACTTTGGAGGGTCTTGGGAAGATTATTTGTATTTGGTAGAGTTCTCATACAACAACAGTTATCAAGCAAGCATCAAGATGGCACCTTTTGAGGCGTTATACGGTAGGAAGTGCAGATCGCCAATATACTGGAGTGACGTTGGAGAGCGTCAAATATTGGGGCCAGAGTTGGTAATGCAAACAGTGGAGAAGGTAAAGCAAATCCAGAATCATCTTCGTGCAGCTCAGGACAGACAGAAGCATTGGGCTGATACACACCAACGTCCCCTGGAGTACAAGGAAGGAGAACATGTATTCCTGAGGATTTTACCTACTCGAGGAACTATTCACTTTGGGAGCAGAGGCAAGTTGAGTCCAAGGTACATTGGGCCCTTTGATGTTCTGGAGCGCATTGGTGAGGTGGCCTATCGTCTTGCATTACCTCCATGTTTAGAGGGAGTGCATGATGTATTCTATGTCTCACAGTTGAGAAGGTATGTGACTGACCCAAGTCACATAGTTGATCATTCTGAGATCGCAGTAGGTCCAAGCCTGAGATATGAAGAACAACCAGTGGGAATACTCGGCACCAATGAGAAGACACTGCGAGGGTAGACAATTAAACTGGTTCGTGTGGCTTGGAAGCAACACTCTCCTGGTGAATCTACTTGGGAGAGGGAGGATATCATGCGCCAGCGATATCCCCATTTATTCGAGGATGCAGGTATATCTTAATTAATTTTTGTAATTCCTGTAGTTCTGTTCTATTAGTAGTTTAATCTTCAAATTGCGAGGACGCAATTTTCTTAAGGGGGTAGATTGTAATCACCTGAAAATTTTAAGAATTTTAAAATTTAATTTTCTGGAATTTAATTAGCATTTTCTGTAATTTTTTTAAACCAATAAATTAAGGTAGTCTGATTTAAAATAAATTTTTAAAAGATAATAAATAATATTAAAATATGATAAAAATTATATTTTCTAGTATAAAATTAAAAACCGGTCATGGGATAATTTTCCCGGAATTTATTGGATCCCGGATGAATTTTTAAGGCATTAAAAACTATTGTTAAATTTAACTGATTAATTAAACCAAATTAATTAATAAACCAAACCAAACCAGAGATTGAACCGACCCGGACCGGCCGGTCTGACTAAACCGGACCAACCCTCTTAGCGGGTCGGATCCGGGTCAGACCCGACCCGCCAGGACCCGATCCGACCCGTTTCAATCCCTAACTCCCAAAATTATTACCCCGACTCTTCAACTGGCCGGCGGCCGCCGCCGTGGCCGCCGGTCGACCTCTCGGTTCGACTCCCCCGTAACCGGCGACGGTTCCCTTCCCATTCCGGCCAACACCCGGCGGTCTTTCTTCCCCACGACCCCTATTTAAATCCAAGCTCCGCCGGAATTCTCCCTTCCAGAATCCTTCTTCTCCGGCGAGCTTCGAGACTCCGGCCACCTCTTCACAGCACCTCCACACCCCGGAACCTTTCGTCGAACCACCAGCAGGTCTCCGCCCTCCCAGTCCGGCCACCTCCGGCTCCCGACCCTGCTGTCGAACCCAGTCAAAACAGTCCAGCCGACGTCCGGCCACCCACGGTACCCGGACCGACCACCCAGAACCGACGTCGCCTCCGCCCGTACTCCAGGCCAACTCCAGCAGACAGGGACATGATCCAGAACGCGAGTACGAGCCTGGACACGATCGGACACAGGATCCATAGAACCGGACACAGCCCTAGTTCAGACGCGTGTCGGACACGATTTATACTTGGTTTTCAGGCCCTGTTCAGGTACCCATAACTTCCTACTCGTAACCCCGTTTTTTATTCCGTCTATTGCGTTACGAAGCATGTATGACCCTCTCGGTGCCCGTGTAACCCGCTCGGGGCATCGCATCCTGAGGTGATCGCGAACCGCGATCGAAAAACAGGAAAAATTAAGCCCTGTTTCACCCCGGAACTGAGTACGCCCCGCCAAACGGGACGACTTGGTCACGTGCGGTCTTCACCGATACGTGCGCGTCATAGATACGGACGTGTGGGATTTCGCAGAAGCCGATTCGGATGTGCGTGCACACCGAAATTAGTGCGTATCCACGGACAACACCCCGTATTCGACTTTTCTGTATTTTATTGTAACTTAGTGTATATACGTCGAATCGAGACAGAACTTACGCCATCGAACTCGTAGCAATACGCTGGTCCTGTGGGTCAAGTTTGGTTCAATTCTGAGAACGTTGGAAAATCGCGTATCGTGGCCCCACAGGCTCCACCTGACGGGCGATTTTGAGAACGGCTCATCGGAATCCAATTCTGGAAGTTCCGTTGGGTTCGTATCAACGTTCCTGACTTGTTGACACTAAGTTGGACTAATTTGGAGACCTTCGACCCAGACGCATTTTTCGGTGCAAAGCGGCCCACATATAGACCCGCTTTGGCCCAGAAATGATGTTTTTGCCCCTGTGTCCAAACTGGACTTAAGGACAGGCATTTCTAGCTAATTCATATGTTCTGAGATTGTTGGTAGTGTTCATTTCAGCTTTTGGAGGAGTATTTGCTGAACCCACTGATACAAGGACCGCTACTAGTATTCCAACCCCAGGCCAATGTACCTTGCCATAAATTGCAGTTTATTAGTTCATTTTGTTCTCTTGCTTTATTTTCTGTGACTATTGTACATGCTATAACCTAGGACCGTATGACATACTTAGCGTCCGATTACAGTCGGGTGCCAACCCGTACGCGGAGTTGTGTACGTCATTTAGTGATGGACATTCGAGACCCTTTATATTATCGTGCTTGTTTATCAAGTACATTATAACCTAGGACACTTGACACCATACATTGACAGAATCTTCCTGAGATATTCAAGATGATTCTGAGTAGGATACAGGATGGACATAGATATTATATTCTTATATTATGACTGTTGCATTAGCTCTGATCTCACGTGACATGGACATGAGACGTATGGTTACATTGGGTGGGGAGAGACACACAGGCTACAGGCTGTTATATATATATATATTACTATTGTGAGGTTGTAGACTCTCGAGCAGAGCTAGACCCATTACTAGATATTGCTGCTACCGGCTCCCCGACACAGAGCTTGTAGCAGTCTCAGCCTGAGTACTAGTGTTGCTCTCAGTTGCATTTTCACATAGATGGTTATGTAGTTACCCTGCTTATTTTATTTTCTATTTCGGTGGATCTATTTTGGCTTGTATTATTTGTACCTTGCTATGTCCCCTGAGGACCTGGAATGGATGATGTCCCCAGGTTTAGCAGAAGAACATTATCCCGAGGTTTACGGGACAGGAGCTGAAGCTATACCAGAAGTTGTTGCTGAAGGAGAACCTAACTTAGAAGCAGATGTGATGGCTGAAGACTTTTCTTGAGATTATGATATTTATACTCATCAGATACTTATTTCTGGACTCCTTTGTTCTTGTCTGATGAACCAGTGTTTTTAGACTTTTATCGGGTCGTTCCCCGACATTCTTTGCTGAGACTGGACATTGATGTACTTTCTTTAATTTGCTGTTGATCTTATTATTCTGTATGTGGATGAGATTAGTTTTTGACTTATTGTTATAGAACTATATTACAACTTAAGTATGCCCGATGGATCCATTAAATTGGGTTATCCATCGGTGTGTACTGCTGGCCATTGTCACGTGACTAGTCCCTCGATATTTTGGGACTGGGGCGTGACGCACGTCATTTATCGCTTTGGGATTCCCCGAAGGATAATCCATGACAATGGGACTTAGTTCATCAGCCAAGCATTTCATCGATTTTGCGATAAAAATCAGATACATAATATTGCCTCTACGGCATATTATCCAGCTGCTAATGGTTTGGCGGAAGCTTTCAACAAAACCATTATCAAACTCTTGAAGAAATTCGTCTCTTCAAACAAAAGTGATTGGAATGAGAAGCTGGGCGAATGCCTCTAGGCATACCGCACAACAGTACGAACACCGACAGGTTGTACCCTATTTTCACTGGTCTACGGGAGCGAAGCAGTTCTCCCCATTGAAATCCAGATCCCGTCACTCAAGATAGTCGTGACTAATGAGCTGACTCAAGAAAAGAATGACCTGTTAAGGCTTCAAGAGCTAGAAGGATTAGACGAGAAATACCTCCAAGCTCAACAGCGCATCACGCTCTACCAAGCACGCATTTCTAAAGCTTTCAATCATAAAGTAAAGGAAAGAGTGTTCAAAGTCGACGAGCTAGTTTTAGCCGTAAGAAGGCCGATGATCCTTACTCACAGGAGTAAAGGCAAATTCCAACCCAAGTGGGAAGGCCCTTATGTGATCGAGACAACGTTCTCAAATGGCGCTTACCGGTTAGCCCAGCCTAATGGAGACCTGTTAATGGCTCCTATCAACGGTAAATTCCTGAAAAGGTACTATGCTTAACCTCCTCTGCTCAAGTAGAATATAGCGAGAATCTCAATTCTGATAAAACTACTTCCAAAACAAAACTAGTTGGGTCATATTCTATCATGTCCGTATGACCTTTGAATAGATATGTCCTGCTAAAAGGTTATCAAGAGTCTATCACGTTCATACTACTTCTGATATCACTCTCGCCCAAATCTGTCATTTATATTCCAAAATGATGGGTCCATAAAGTCAGAAAAGAGTCACTTTTATTTATTTCTAAAAAAAGCAGAATTATATTTGGGAAGCAAAAAGAAGAAAGGCTACATTATTGTGGGGGAGCGATCAGATCGCGAATCAGCTGTACCAGTGCAGCTATCCTCTCATCCCTGGAAAACAAGGCATCAGCGCGGGCCCGCTCCAGCCGTGCCTCAGGATTGTTCATAAAGGACAGTTCGGCCCTTGCCCGAAGAGAACCCGTACGGGCAGCTTCTTCACGCTCCAGATCCCGTCATGCTGTTCTCAGTCGACCAGTCGCTACATCTAGACCCACCAACGACTGAGAAGCCCACTCCTCTGCAAGAGCGAGTTTTTCCTTCAACTTGCGGGCCCTCGCTACGTTTCCTTCATGCTCGGATTGGCACTTAGTCTGAAGAGCAAGAGCCTCCTCCACGACAGCTTTTCTTTCTCCATCTCCAACTTATGTGTTTTGATGGAGTTATCTAGGCTTTTCAGCTATTTTGTAAGCCGCGCAGTCATGAGGTCGTATCTGGCCTGGACCTCAGCTTCAAGGATGCCCCGAGTCAGCTGCAAGTATTCGTTAATAGGTTGCTCTAAACCATTAACCATCGCCTCCAAGGCGTCAGCTACCCCAGAATTGCCGAACTCCCGGACCGCCCCGATCGAAAACTGAGAAGCCTTCTTCAGACGCTCGAAGTCTAGATTCTTCACCAACACCATTGATATCAGCATTTTCAAATTGGTGTAAAAAAGGCTGGTGTATTGCTCGGTCAGCGCAACTAGATCCGATTGGACGCCAGGAGTGGCCGCGATATTGGCGTGTCCCCCTCCAGGAATGATTGCAGACGAGGTGGCCACAGCCGCCGCCTCGACGGGTGGTGCGACCGAAGTAGGTGCGACTACGATGGTCAAAGTCATCGGCATACTCGCGAGAGGCGAGGTCACGACAACGGGTTCATCCTCCTCTTGAGGTGACGAAACCACTCCGGGCGAGCTGGCCCCCGAAGATATTTCCTCCTCGAAGTCGGGCACCTCCGTATCATCGCCAGGAGCCCGAGCAGAGCCAGAAGGCGCTTCAACGCTATACTCCCCGTGGACGCCATCCCCTGAGAAGAGGACAAGAAAGTTGATATCAATATGATGGTAATCTTTCTAAGAGGAGACATAAAGATGACATTTACCCGTAGCCAACGGTATATATGTCGCATCTGCAACCCACGAAGCTAAATCACGCCTTAGTGACGCAATGCGAACTATCATACCTGGAGAAGGGGGTGGGCCCACCGACACCACCAGGTGCTCTACCGAGCCTTCACCAAGACGCGGTCGAGGTTCGTCAGCCAGAATCTCGCCAGGCTTGTTCACGGACACGGCAGGAGTTTCATCCGTTGCTGGTCCAGGGAAAGATTCTTTCATTTGCCTCGGCAACGCAGGCGATTTTGTTCCACTACCGGAGGCGGTGGCAGCAACGGAAGACTCAAGCAGGGGTTCTCTGGCACCGCCAGCAGAAACTGAGGGTCCTTCTCCGAAAGACGAGGAACCTCCAATCAAAGAGACATCCCCAATAGGGGAGACAGCAGGTTCCTCTCTAGGAGCCTCGATACCAGGAATCCGGAGAGAACGAGCAACCGTCTTCTTCTTCCTCTTACAAGGGAAAGTCTGCTTCGAAGCAGGAGCCCTTCGCTTCCTATAGACTGCCAAAGCCCCTGCAGGTGGAGGCACTTCACACCTCAGCACCGACACCAGAGGCTCATCCGGAGGGACGGACCCCTCACCCTCGTTAGACGAAACTGAGGGGACTTTGACTCTTCCCCCAGACTTGGGAGAAGGCACCTTAAAGCTTCCACGCATGTCAAAATCGCGATGGAAGGTGTTGATCACCACGTAGAACTGGGCATATGAATGGAGGATGCGCAGCTCCATGGAGAGTATGACGACGGCACGATAAAGATTGCTCCCGTGTAACCCATAATAAAATACCGCCATCCTCTGGCTCCATCAATGAGTCCGCCCCTGGACCTGAAGCTGGTGACGGCATTGCCCACGTGCAGCTGATCGTACCCAAACTGCCTGGCGAACCGACTAGGCAAGTAGGGCTCGAAGAAGCAATGATCTTCGCTTCTGTATAGCAAATGGGAGGGTCTGATGCAGACCAACCAATTAAAAGCTTCCGAAGAAAGATTGGTCTTCTCTCCACCTAAATCCTCAAGCCTAATACCCGACTGATTGCGATGTACAGAGGGGACAGTGCAGAGGAGCTTCCAGCAATGACCGAGGCTCAGCACCAGCCGACAGTCTAAAACTGTGTTCACATTCCAGGGAGAGTTCTTGTAGTTCAGCAAGAAACTATCCCCCAAACTACTGCCAGGGCCGGGAGACATCACCCGGGGGTTGTGGAGAATTAACCATCCCATCAAGTACAGGTATGGTAACTCTACCCGGGAAAAGCTATCAAGCCAAGCTTCATCAACGAGCAGTCCATCAGTCATGGCTCTCAAACCAGCCTGTATACGGCACACCATGGGAGGGAGCAAGCCCAGTCTTGCCCCGAACACCAGACGCACGGCAGGCCACAGGATGTTCCGGTGAATGCGGTCCGCAGACGTGATATCGGGCACCACTACTCCACGCAGCCTTATGAAAAGAAAGCCAGCCAGCCTGGCTTCCTTAGACAGAGGCCTGCGACATCGCCTCAAGTAACTATAGGCCTTAGTGCCTTCAGGGTACTTTCCTACCCCGTCATTGAGAATCTGATCTGGAGCTTTAGCATCCTCCATAAGATCCTCGACGACCTGGGCACTGAGCATTCTTGCCCCCCGAAACTTTCTTTGACTTGACGGCCCTAGCCCGGTGGAAGAAGAGGTAGGACATCCACTTAGTGGTGTGTGCCAAATCAGAAGGCTCATCATAAAAAGCAGTGCACGCGAAGTAGTGACACATCAACTCCTGATACACCTCCACAACCCGAGGGTCCGAGTCCTCCAACTCCCAGTTAGTGGGAACATACTCTTCATATGAGGTATCCCCCATCGGCAGTCTCGAGATCACTGCCATCTCGTGGAGGGCCAACCCTAACTCCCCCAGTGGAGTGGAAAAGGTCCCGGTGAGCGAAATGTATCGCTCCATCAGTGCCAGAAATAGGTTAGGGTTGGGAGGCAACCCAACACTTGTCGCACTCACAGCAGCATACAGTCCGATGACCTCCAGCTCTCTCCAAAAATGCTTCAAGGCCCAGTCAACTAGGCAAGCCCATCGGAGGTTTGTTGGGATGATCCACCCATTGCACTGAGGATTCTTCTTGGGGTATACCCCCCCTCATCCCATGAAGTCGTTGCAGAAAGTCGACAACTGGACCGGCTGGATCACAGAACTGTTTTTACTCGGGACGCTGCCCGGGCATAGTCCTCTGAACAACGTCACAACGTCGGAAGGGCGGCTGACAAACGACCCCTGGTCAGCTCCTTTCAGATTAAAGATCTTCCTCGGCTTGCCGTGAAGATCGGGAGTCAGCGTCCATGACATCCTCCTGGAATGTGTCGCATGGGAGAAAGCCGAGATGGGATAATCTCTCGGCATCGTTGGCAGATACAAGACCACACTCTCGGCGGGAAAAACCCAGGGTTCTCTCTTGGGCTTCGTTTGGGATTATTTGTCAATCATGTCCCCAAAAATAAAAGCCGGCTTGATGTACTGGTCCCCGTCTATGTACGTCAGGGGCTCTCCGTTAATCATGTTCAGCAACGTCCGCTCGCCCTGAGCCGATATCAAGATCTCCCTTCCTTCAGGATACTGGGGTCCGGAGATAAAAAATGTCACGTGGGACAAATCCTCCAGATAGTTTGAGTGCAGCATTCCGGCAGCGGAACCCATTACCTCGGCCAGTGGAGACTCATGCAAGTCAACTGCAAAATTGCAAGGAAAATACGTCATTACAAATCTTAGAACATAAAGACCAAGAAACGATTGTCTGTGCTTTACGTTAAGACTGTACAAAATTTGGTCATTTTATGCCGGAAGTCACATCCAGAAGCGTAATTGGAGGTATACAGTCCGTGCTTTACGCCAGACTGCCAAAATTCTAGTTATTATGCCGGAGGTCCCACCCACAAGCGTAAAACTAAAATTTTATAGTATACACCAAGTTTTTGGCAGTCAGAGCTTTTACACTCAAAACTACGAAAACATGGAGTTTTACGCTGGCACATTAGAAATGTGGGCATAAAAGATAAAAACGTCTCCGTGCGTCATCTTCCTCAAAGAGGCTATCAGCACAGAAGATGACCTAGCGCGGTCACGTTCAACGTGTGAGAAGGATTTTTCGTCATTCTTTGTCATCCCAAACGCTCTACCTCTAAGGCCGGGTGCGCTACTCGTCGGCGGGATGCTTCGCTCAGAAGAAAGTTCACCTTGCCCGACCGAAGACTCTCTCACTGGGGCAGAAGAACGAGAAGAAGAACCTATACTCTTTCCCTTAGTGGAGGGGATTTGCTTCGGCGCTATTTCTGAAAACTCAAAGTGTTCGGAGGAAGAACGAGGGGAAAAACTTAGACAGTCGAAGGCTCTCTTTTGCAGAAGACGGATGAAAAGTTTTTCTCTCAAAAGCTTGGGATATATATAGAGTTCGGGTCGACTCCTCGAATCCTCGGACGGGCTCCTCGAAACCTCCAACCAAAATCTCATAATTAATATTTGGTTATGATTGGGTACTACGTCAGCCCACTACTCTCGAAAGACGGACAGTCAGCAAATTCGAAGAGTTTTTCGTGCAAAAAATAGGTCAGCGGTTCCTACGCTAAGGAGCTTACTACGCTCGACAGCAATAGATCTACGGTTTTACGCTCGCAAGCTAAAAGTCTATGGTTTTATGCCCGGATGCCTTTGTGCTCGGTAGCTTTTATGCTCGAGAGGCTACAAACCTACGACTTTACGCTCAGCAGATACCAAATCGATGATCTCACGCTCGGTGGCGTTTAGTTTACGCTCGGAGGCAACGGATCCACAATCTTACGTCCGGAAGATTTTTTTTATTCACAGGCTACAAATCTACAGTTCTACGCTAAGGAGCTTTCTACGCTCGACAACAACAGATCTACGGTTTTACACTCGCAAGCTACAAGTCTATGGTTTTATGCCCGGATGCCTTTGTGCTCGGTAGCTTTTATGCTCGAGAGGCTACAAACATACGACTTTACGCTCAGCAGATACCAAATCGATGATCTCACGCTCGGTGGCTTTCTACGCTCAATAGGCTACGAACTCAGGATTTTCAGCTCATCTACACTACGGATCTCTGACTTTTCGCATATCCGAACAGTTCTCGAGGAGGTCGATTACAGAAGTTCACACAGAAGATACTCCTTCTTGACCTCAAAATATCCCAAGTACCCAAAACATACCGAGTTCAAACATTGAGAAATTACTCTTCTCAGGTCAATTGGAGGTTCATCCAGACTCCAGTCCGAATATTTCATCTATCAAGATGGTAACTCAGTTTGACAGCCATTTCTCGACCCTGTTCCAAGGGATTTTTTGAGAAGTCATTCTTGAAGATGAAGTCTGAAACAAGAATTATGTTTACACAGAAGTAAAAATAATAGTTCAGAGCTCTACGCGGTTCCTCAGTCCTAGCAACAGGACAGTTCTAAATGTTCAAAATACTCAACAGCGTTCTATGGACTATTCTCTATGCGCAAAAGACTGGACCTAAATACTCTTTCTATCAAAGTCGGCGTAAAGAATCAGACGTATCGAAGCTACACATATTTAGACTTCACATCAATGTATGGCAAGACGATCATATACGGAGAAGATAGACGATTTTATTAAAAGATTAAAGTCATAATTACATATGAGAGAAATCCAATCTACAAGGTTTTTTTTTTCTATTTTCCATGATCACATATGAGGGAAACTCCGTCTACAAAGGATTTCCCCATCGTTGTCTGAAGATCGCCCAGAAGCTGTTCTGACAGGTTCTCAAAGGGCACAATTCTTCATCCATCTTCTCCAGCAGTCAGTCAGTTCCAGCAAACTGACTGACATGGCAATGATCAACGGCGGGAGAATACAGAGTTGGGGCTTGCATAAATTATGCAGATCCCATACTCCATGCGCCATGACAGATTGAGTTGAGGTATTTAACCCAACTCAATGCCCGAGGTCAGAGCTAGTTGCTGCTCTCATCCTCGGAGGTAACAGAAGAAGATGCCACTTACAAGCAATGTGGTCTAATACGACCCTTCCCTTCTCCTGGAGAACGGGTTAACCCCCCAGCCTTTTTATAGGCGAAAGAGATCACACCAGTCCCCAATAAATCTGCCATAAAGTCAGCATCGACCGTTTCAAACGTTCCATTCAGAAACGTTTCGAGTTACGAGGAGCGCTTTATGCTTCATTCAAAGCGTTTCAAATTCTGAGGAATTTGAAAGCTTTGAAGGGGTTCTTGTAGAAGCATAAAAAATACGCTGGATGGCTATACGCATCATATTGATGCAGAGCAGCGTAAACAGAGGCCTTCAGAGACATCAAGCGTGCAACAGAGCTTTCTCCGCCAAACACAACATGAAATATAAGCTCAACGTAAGGCAGTACGTCCAAACCGCTTCAGCGTAAACAGGGTGCTTCATCGACTCCTGGGCGTAAAACCCATCCTCTTGCAACGCAACATTGAAATGTACGAGAGACGCTTCGTAATCTCCGAAGTGAACCTGTCAGATCCTGCAATGAACCTGACGTCTGGACTTCTGATAAAGGGATACTGCTTAACTACCCAGGGATACTGCTCGACTACCTAGACGACGGCTATAATGATGGCACGACACTGCGACCCAGGCTGTCATTTACCGCCATCTCCTTTGCGTAAACTGCTTTTACGTGCACGAAGGGATACGCTGTCTTGTTTTACATAGGCAGACATGAGCTATTTACGCTCTACAGTAGATAAACCGCCTACCACATCAAAAGCTGCACTCCGTACGGGGCTCGAGGCACGTCTCTATGTCTAATGCACAGTGCGATGACAGTTGCTCGAGGCACGTCTCTACGTCCAATGCACAGAGCGGTGACAGTTTCTCAAGGCACGTCTCTGCGACTGATGCGCAGAAGGGCTGCAGACCTTCAAAACACGCTTTCGTATTTAATGCACAGGATGGTGGCAAATATCGGCATTTAATGCAAGAGATTTGATTATATCTTCAAAAGCCGTAATTCCGGCTAAGATGTCCCCATCAGCACTCTGGCACGGTACGCAGCGGCTTCTACGCCCATTCAGCTCTGGTGCTCACTCGGCCTCTATGACCACTCGGCTTCTACGCCCACTCGGCCTCTATGACCACTCGGCTTCTACGCCCACTCGACCTCTATGACCACTCGGCATCTACGCCTCTTTTCGCTTCTATGCCTACTTGGCTTCTACGCCATGGTGACAGACATTGGCTTCTACGCCCATCTCTTCTACACGAGGGATACCTACCTACGTGGCTTCTATGCCATGATCTTCGTAGCGATTATACGCATTTTGTCCCTTAGTTGGACCCGCAACACACGCTCATTCAAAGGATCATCTATACGCAGGCATTGGTTATTTTAACCGTTGTGTAAAAGGGTGCTGTACTTTCCACTCCTCGGTTTCTACACCGACGGAGTGGTCACTGTCACTAAAACACTATAAATAGAGACCTCTATCAATGAGGAACAAGGTCAGAAAATTGGTCAAGAAAACCAATATCAGATCCACGGTCGACAAATTAGGAGGTCGGAAAATTTGTCAAGAAAACCAATATCAGATCCAAGGTCGAATTTCCAAGAAAGATCGAACCAAAGGTCGAGAGAGAGAGAGAGAGAAAGAAAGAGAGAGAATCCGGAGCTCAGGCAAAGAGCAGGGATCGATGACTTTGGCATCGTACATCCACCCTCTTTTGCAACCTCCGAAGATGCTTCCTGTCTTCTATGGCACTTTTTCAATATCGTATGGTCCAAGGGCTAAAGTGATCGACTGCAGATCAGATACCTATAGCAATATTTATCCAGATTAAATAATTTGTACTCCCACATCCTCGTATAGGATCAAATTGTACAAGTTTGTTTGTAAACCAAAGAAGGCGGATTTCGTGTAAACCCCATCTTGAATACATTTTCATTCTTTCGTTTTCCACCACAAACAGCCGATGGCTCTGAAGTCATGTCTTACGCCACACAGTACTGAAACTCTGCTTTACGCGTGTTTTATGCATACTGCATATAATCCTGTAGCGTATTTTTCATGCTTCTACAAGACCCTCTTCAAAATTTTCAAATTTCTCGTAATTTGAAACACTTTGAATGAAGCATGAAACGGTCAAATCTAACTCGTTCCTCAGGGCTAATTTCTCGGCAGATTTTTGGGAGTTTGTTGTGATTCGATGTGTTCTCCTCTGCCTATATAAAGGCGATTGAGTTAACCTATTTTTCCTACACTTCCTTCATCACACAGAGATGATAGCCGAATTTCGTCGGGTCGACTTGAGAAAGAAGAAGATCATGTTCTTCCCGCATATAAGGAGCCAAAAAAGAAGGCATCTTCGAGCAAATATCCTCTACAATGATGGATCATGTAAGGATATCATAGCTTCCTTTGCTCAGGATAATCAACAATTTTATATGGCAATTTGTCCAGGAGAGAGGAAGGGTCACATTCGACCACACAGCTTGCAAGCTGTATTTTCTTCCGTTACGACTGTGGACAAGGGCAGACAAACTGGCCCTGTCTTCCAGTATTGAGTTGGGTCTGAATCCCAACTCAATCTGTCATGGCGTATGGAGGGTGGGCTTGAATAATTTATACAAGTCCAGTTATGTATCCTCCCGCCATTAATTATTTTTTTGTTAATCGACCGCAGAAGCCGATTAAATGCTGTAGAAGATAAAAAAGATCTCCACCAATACGAGAACCTGGTAGAACAGATTCTTGGCGTGATCTTAAATGAAAATGAGGAACCCTTTGTAGAGAAAGAATTTCCATCATATGTAATCATGAAGATGAAAAACCCTTTGTAGAATGGATTTCCATCATATGTAATCATGATTAATAAAATCGTCTTCTTTTACGCTTCTGATGATTTGCCATATTTACTGTGATGAAGTCTGAATAACTTTACGCCGACTCTGAAAAGAGTATCTGATCTCGTCTTGTCTTTTACGCGTAACTGAAGACGCATAGAAAAGCTGCTTAGCATTTAAGTCGAATATCCGAACTGTCATGCTGTTTTGGACGAGGAGTAGCGTAGAATTCTGAACTGTCACTTCTTTGATAAGAAAAATTCTTGTTCAGACCATCATCTTCAAGAATGATTTCCCGAAAATCTCTTAAAGTAGGGCGAAAAATGGCTGTCAAAATTGGCCATGCGTGAACTGTAGAGAAAAGATTCTGACTGGATTTTGGATGAACTTCCAATCGACCCAAGAAGAAGAGTCATTTTTAATGCTGAACTCTGTATGTTTTGGGTACTTGGGATGTTTTGAGGCCAAGAAGGAGCATATTCTGCGTGAACCCTTGTAATTGGCCGTCTTGATAATTGTTCAAATATACGCATACTCTAGCCTGCGCATTTTGAGATATGCGGAAAGTCATATATTCGTAACGTAGATAAGCATAAAATTATAGGTTTGTAGCCTCTCGAGCGTAAAAGCTGCTGAGCATAAGAGTATCCGGGCGTAAAACCATAGATTTATAGCTTCTAAGAAAAACTTTCGAGCGTGAAGTCGCAGATTTGTAGCCTCTGAGCGTAAAAAGCTTCTGAGCGTGAAATCATAGATTTGTAGCCTCTGAGCGTGAAGTCGTAGGTTTGTAGCCTCTCGAGCGTAAAAGCTGCCGAGCGTAAAAGCATCCGGGCGTAAAACCATAGACTTATAGCCTCTGAGCGTAAAATCGTAGATTTGTAGACTCTCGAGCGTAAAAGCTCTTTAGCGTAAAATTATCGATCTGCTCTGCAAGAAAAACTTTTCGAATTCGCTGACTGTCCGTCTTTCCTAAATAATAGGCTGACGTGGTCCCCAATCATAACCGAATATTAAATATCGAATTTGGTTAGGAATTTGAAGAGTTTATCTGAACTATATAAATACCCCAAGGCCTTCAGAGAAGAAACTTTTCATCTGTCGTTTACAAAAAACCCTTTGTTATTTTGAGAGCTCTTCTTCGTCTCTTCTTTTAAGAAATCTGAGTTTTAGCCATGGCACCGAAACCAACTTCCACCTCTAAGGGAAAGAAAGCTGCCTCGTCTTCTCGCTCCTCTACTCAAGCACGAGCGACTCCTATTTGGCTGAAGGAACCTCGTTCTGAACGAAGTGCCCCACCATCAAGCTGTGCGCTAGGCGTCATAGGTAAAGCTTTTGGGACAAAAAAATAAAAAAAACCCTTTGCACACGTTGTACGTGAACGCGCTAGGTCATCTTCTGTGCTGAGAGTCTCTTCGAAAAAAATGATGCACGGAGATGTTTTATCATTTACGCCCACATTCCTAATGTGTCAGCGTAAAAACTCTATATTTTTGTAGTCTGGCGTAAAAGCTTTGACTGTCGAAATTTGGCGTATACTACAAACTTTGAGTGTTACGCTCTGGATCAAAATTCGGCGTAATAACTCAAATTTTGACAGTCTAGCGTAAAAATATAGGCTGTCAGATTTTTGTGTATACTGCCAATCTTGAATTTTATGCCTCGGAAATAGGTTCCAGCGTAAAAACTCAAGTTTTTACAGTCTTGGCGTAAAAGCACAGACTGTTAATCTTTGGCATAAATTGCAAGACTGTAATGTCTAGTGTAGAAACTGACTTATTCTACTTGCATTTTGTAGTAGACTTGCAGATACCTCTGTTGGCTGAGGTGATGGGTTCTGCTGCTGGGATGCTGAACTCCAATTACCTGGAGGATTTGTCCTACATGACATTCCCTATTTCTGGAACCCAGTATCCTGAAGGAAGGAGAATTTTGATATCGTCTCAAGGAGAACGAATGCTGTTGAATATGATCAACGGGGAGCCCTGACATCTCTAGATAGGGCCAAATACATAAAACCAGCTTTCATATTCGGGGATATGATTGATAAGCAATCCCAGATGAAGCCCAAGAAGGAAAACTGGGTTTTTACTACTGGGGGCATGGTCATGTACCTGCCCAGGATGCCGAGAGATTACCCTATCTCGGTATTCTTCTATGGAACGCATCCCAGGAAGATGTCGTGGACTCTGACCCCTAATCTTCACGTCCAGCCGGGGAAAATATTTTATCAGAAAGGATCAGACCAAGGATTATTTGTGAGCCGCCCTTCAGGCCCTGTCATGCCTTTCAGGGGATTATTGCCGGGCAGCGTCCCAAGTGAGGACACTTTACTGCTCCAGCCAGTCCAATTATCAACTTTTTGCAATGACTTCATGGGGCATGGAGGAGTATACCCCAAGGTTAATCCTCGGACCAACGGGTGGCTTATCCCAGGAAATCTTCGATGGGCTTGTTTAGCTGCATGGGCCATGAAGCATTTTCAGACGAAGCTGGAGAGCATTGGTCTATTTACGGCTATGAATGCTACTAGTGTTGGATTACTCCCAACCCTAACCTGTTTTTGGCTTTGATGGAGTGGTATATCTCGCTCACTGGAACTTTTGCCACTACGCTAGGAGAGTTGGGATTGGCTCTTCACGAGATGGCAGAGATTTCAAGACTGCCAATGGGGGATACTCCTTATGAAGAGTATGTTCCTACAAACAGGGAGCTGGGGGATACAAACCCTCGGGTAGTGGCAGTGTACCAGGAGCTAATGAGCCACTATCTTGCGTGCACCACCTTCTATAATGAGCCTTTTGATTTGGCTCATACCAACAAATGGGCGTCCTATCTCTTCTTTCATCAGGCCAGAGATGATAAGCCAGACAAAGTTGTGGATAGCAGGGATAAGCCTTTGAACTTTCTGAGCGTGCTCAATGCTTAAATAGTCGATGATCTTATTGAAGATGCTGGGGCTTCAGATCACATTATCGATGAAGGGATTGGGAATTATCTTACTGGTACTAAAGCCTACAGTTATATGAGGCATTGCCGCATGCCTCTGTCAAGGGAAGCTCAACTAGCTGGCTTCCTCTCTGTATGGCTACGCCGATTGGTAGTACCTGGCATTGCATCTTCGGATCGCATTCATCATAACACCTTATGGACTGCAGTGCGTTTGGTGTTTGGGGCAAGACTGGGCCTGCTCCCTGCCATGGTATGCCGGATACAAGCTGGCCTGAGGGCCATTATTGATGGGATGCTTGCAGATTAAACACGACATGAAAGCTTTCCCAGGATAGAATTATTGTTCCTATATCTAATGGGATGGTTAATTCTTCATAACCCCAGGGTGATTTCTCCCGGATCTGCCAGTAGTTCAGGGAATAATTTCTTGTTGAATTATAAGAATTCTACTTGGAATGTGACCACAGTCGTAGATTGTCGGCGAGCATTAAATTTTGCTCATAGCTGGAAGCTTTTCTGTATCGTCCCTACTGTACATCTCAATCAACAGGGGACGAGACTTCAGGATTCAGGTGAAGGGAAGACCGTTCTTTCTCCTGAAGCTTTTTATTGGTTGGTCTGTATTAGACCTTCCCATTTGTTGTACAGAAGTAAAGACCACTACTTCCTGGAGCCATATCTGCCTAGTCGGTTCGCCAGGCAGTTTGGGTATGACCAATTGCATGTGGGAGATGCCATCACCAGCTTCAAGTCCAGAGGTGGACTTATTGACGGAGCGATAGGATGGCGGTACTTTATAATGGGTTGTACTGGAGCAGCCTTTACTATGCCCGCGACTTCACTCTCCATGGAGTTGCGCATCCTCCATTCGTACGCCCAATTTTATGTGGCCATCAATACCTTCCATCGCGATTTTAATATGCATAGAAGTTTTAGGATGCCCCCTCATAAGTCCACTGGAAGAGAGGAGGTCCCGTCTATTTCCTCTAACGAAGGTGAAGACTCTGTCGCTCCAGATGAGTTTTTGTTGACAGTACCGAGAGGCGTGATACCTTCGCCTGCAGAGCCTCTTGTTATCCCTAGTAAGCGAAGGGCTCCTATTTTGAAAGAGACTTCCCCTCGCAAGAAGAAGAAGACTGTTAGTGGTCCTGTCAGGACTTCCAGCTATAAGGCTCCTAGGAGTGAACATGTTGTTTTCTCGGGCGGGGATGATTTTTTGACTAGAGGTCCTTCGCCCATTAGAGAGGGAACCTCCTCAATTCCGACTGGCAGCACCGGAGATTCTTTGCTCGAGACTGCTGTCACTGCTACCGCTTCAGGTAGTGCTACGAGATCGCCTTCGAGGCTGAGCAAATTAAGGATCTCTTTATTCAGCCCAATAACAGAAGTGACCCCTGCCACGTCTGTAAGTATATCCAGCGAGATTCCACCTGATGAACCTTGATTGGATCTGGGTGAAGACTTGGATGATTACCCTCAGTCATCATTTGGTGCACCCTCCTCTCCAGGTATGACAGCTCGCTTAGCATCATTAAGAAATAATTTAGCTGTACTGGTTGCAAACGTGACATATATACCATCGGCCATGGGTAAATATCGTCTTTACGCCTCCTTTAGAAAAAATTAACATCAGGTTGATATTGACTTTCTCTTGTCTTCTTTTCAGGGGAAGACATCTACGGGGAGGACAGCATCGACGCAACCTTTGGCTTTGTTGCGGCTTCCACCGATGAAACGATAGTGCTCGACCTTGAAGAGGCAACATTTTCGGATGCTGGCTCGCTCAATATAGTCCTAATATCTTCAGAGGAGGATAAGCCTGTTATCACGACTACGCCTCCTTTGTTGAGTACGCCAGCCACTATGACCGTTGTTGGTGCCTCTACTTTTGTCGCACCATCTGCAGAAGCGACGACTATGATGACACCCTCTGTAGTTGTTCCTGGAAGGAGATTCACCGATATTGCAGTCACTCCCAGCGTCCATTCGGATTTTGCCATGCTAGTTAAGCAGTATACTAGCATTTTCTATATCACTTTGAAAATGCTGATATCAATGGTGCTAGAGAAGAATCTAGGCTTAGAGGCCCTGGGGATGTCCTCCCAGCTCTCGATAGCGCCGATTAGGAATTTTGATAACACTGGGAGAGCTGATACGCTGGAGCAAATAATTAATGGTTTAGAATAACCCATTAATAATTATTTGCAACTATTCCAAGGCAACGTCGATGATATAATTCAGGCTAAGTATGACTCCTTAACTGCAGAGCTTGCTGGGCACATGGAAACTCTGAACAAATCCATCCAGGAACAACATCAGGAGATAGATAAAGGGCGGGCCGTCTTAGTGGATTTTGTTCCTCAGCTAACCCAGTACCAGGCCGAATATGAGGGGGATGAAGCGAGGGTTCAAGATTTGGAAGCTGAACTCGCTCAGGCCAGGGAGAAGCTTCTCAAGACATCGGCAGCTCATGATGTATTTAAGGGCCAAGTGGAGATAGCTCAGCAGAACTTGGTACGTGCAGGAGTCATCCATGCCAGTTTTGTTGATGCTCGGTCTGAGCTATCTCGCTTGAGTGATAACAGTATAAGGCTGGAACAGGCTCGCAACCATGTTTTGAACTCTAGGAATGATAGAATGGCTACTTTGGCGCGATAGATTAGGGATTTAACTGCCCCTCCCCAATGATGTACTTCCTATTTCTCCTGTAATTTCTCGGAGATAATAAACACACATTTTTTGACTTTGTGGACCCATCACTTTAGAATATGATAGGCTAAGATGAAAATAAAATCAGAGATATCATTAACATGATATACTTTCGTTAAGGTTTTGCTGAATGTAAATCTATTCAGAGTTAACATGAACCTGATAGAATATGATCCAGCTAACCTTTGTGCATGGTATCGTCAGAATAAGATCTTCGTCATACTCCGTTAAATGAAGGAGATCAAAGTATAGTACTTCTTCGGGAATTTGCAGTTGATAGTAGCCAAAAAAATTCATTAGACTTGGCTAATCTGTAAGTGCCATTTGCAATCATATAAGGGCCTTCCTATTTCTTTATGATTGTTTGTACGAACTTCGAATATTGTATTAGAGGTAATATGGACATAGTACGATACCGTATTTGTTGAGGACATCCCATTAGGGGGATTTTTGGTGGACCTATTATTTATTGCACACGTTAAGTGCAAATAAAAATTCGAAATAAGCCCTATCAGAGGTAGTATAGACGTGGTAGGTATTTTGTGGACTTAACACCACTGGCGTACTTAGAGTTAAATACGGATGTTAAGTTGAGATGACAACCGATATCAGAGGTAATATGGACATGATAATCGATAGTCAATAATTTGGAAAGTTTATTCAGAGGTAATATGAACAAGACAAACTTTTGAGTTGTGACTCCATTAGGGATGTAGGTATATATCTACTCAGAGGTAATATGGACATGGCAGTTTTTTGTGGATTTAACACCACTGGCGTACTTAGAATTAAGTATGGGTGTTAAGTTGAGATGAGAACCGATATCAGAGGTAATATGGACATGATAATCGATAGCCAAACCAAAAAAGTTTGTTCAAAGATAATATGAACATGACAAACTCAGCTGGGGAAATAAAGAAATATTTGGACAATAGTTCAGAGGTAATATGAACGTTAACTCATGTCCAAAAAATTTACTGTAGAGTGATTTTCTTGAGTGGGGATAGACCTGAAGAATCCACTGGAAAAACTTTTAGGGACTCATCTTCCGGTATTTTCTTGAGGGAGCAAATTGTTACGTTAGAGTGAAATCAATTTACAGTATTTTTCTCCTTGTTTACAGATGCAAGGTGATGACTTTGGCGTCGATCAACTCCTGGAATTTCCTTTTTAGTACGTAGCACGCCCTTGTAGGGTGATGAATGTACCGATGGAAGAGACAATAATCTAGGTCATCGACTTTGCCAGCCCTATCACGGTATCTGATGTTAGGTAGCTGAAGTTTGTTTTTCTTCATCAATAGATTGAAGATTTTAATGATGTCGTCTTCTTTGAAGGAGAAAGTGTTCTTCGGCCTTCGGGCTCCCGATGCCTGAGTTTTACGGTCTTCTGGGAAGATGGTCATCGTTGTATCATCTTCGGACTCAGAGGGAATTCTACCCCCAGTTTCAGATGCTGCCCTATTTTGTTGAGGTAGACTACCCCCATACATGTCGTGGCATTTGTCCATAGAAGTTGATTTAGAAGAACCTGTCTCTGATATTACAGAATCAGATTCTGGAGATTTGGAGTTTGCAAGAGTTACAATGTACCCCAACCCAAAACGAGTTTGTTGACAGTAAGGATTACCATACAACGATATTCGTCTGCCTTTTTCATAGTTGAGGCCTGGTTCTGATTTCAGATCATAACCCATTCTTTGCATAATCTTCAAAGCTTGGGGACTGTATCTGTGAACTATATTTTACCAGCATCTGATTCGTGAGAATCTTCTTGCACCACCGGTTTGTTGCGCATGCGACCGAAGACTATTGGATGTTGATCGTCGCGAGTTGGCGGAACAATAAAGATAGACTCTTCACGTGGCCCATATGTCATGACGACATTAGATGTTGACTCATCTTCCCATAGGATTTCCCCACACTTGGAAGTTAGGGGCACCAAATCTTTATTTTGACCCCTGTCTTTGCGTTTCTGGATCAAGAGTTTACGCAAGTCCACAGAAGAAGAAGAAGGCTTATTATGCCTTTTTACCTCAGTAGGCCTGTGGAGATTAGGGACTAGAACACTTTCTCTGCCATATGAGTAGAGTAGTTCAGCCATGTGAGTAGCACATGATCCATAAGGAGCGTATCTATCCACAAACTGGGTCTTCTTTACACCGAGGGGTTTCTTCTGGCGTATTTTAGAATTTTGCTCAGGCTGGCGTAAAACTGAGGAAGTCCTCAATCGGCCATCAGCTTCTCGCGTAATCTGGAGAGCGAGCAGATTCTTCTCTTGATGGCGTAAAGGCCGAGAGGTCGGGAGATCCACCATTTGTTTTCCCTTGCAGGGACCATCTGCTTTTCCACGGAGGAAAGATTCATTTTTACACGTGGAACGCGTTTGAAATTTCTGAATTGGCACTGAGACATTATCAGAAATTTTGTCTGCCACGTCACAGACGGGAGACTAAATTTTATGCGTAGGGCGCGGAGCAGACCTCTGGCTTCGTACTGAGGCATTACCAGAAGTTTTGTCTGCCACGTCACAGACGGAAGACAAAATTTTATGCGCAGAGCGCGCAGTAGACTTATGGATTAGCACTGAGGTATTACCAGAAGTTTTGTCTGCCACGTCATAGACGGGAGACAGAGTTTTATGCACAGGGCACGCAGGTTTTGAAGCTACAACCTTGTTGGTCGGAGAAATCAGAGAGTCGGCAGGAATGGTAGGGGATGTCTGGGGCATCCACACCTTACGCAATTTCCTGTTGTCTTAGACGGAGAGGGAATGAGAGCTACCCCCTGCTCGAAGCATGTCTTCGTAGGCTGACTGGTCAAACTGGACGACCAAGGTCTTCTTCATTGATCCTATTGATACTGCATCGTGTTGAGCAATTTCTTTCTCGTCAGATGAGAAAGTAGTCCCCAGCAGAGTCGCCATCTTGTGTTTGCTAATAAACAAAAGAAATAAAACTAGGCTTATACAAAACCCTTTCTTAGGTTTACAAACAAGAAGTACTATTAATCCTATACGAGGATGTTAAGTACAAAATTTAATCTGGATAAATATTAATATAGGAGTCTGATCTGCAGTCGATCACTTTGTCCCTTGGACCACACGATGATGAAGAAGTGCTATAGAAGAAGTAGAAGCTTCAAAGATTGTAAGAGGGAGTGGATGCTCGATGCCAAGATCGTTGATCACTACTCTCTGTATAAAAATCTGACCTCTCTTTCGACCTCTTTTTCTTCTTTTTCCAGACCTTTTGACCTCCATGGATGGAGGTCTCTATTTATAGGCGTAGAAACTGAACAGCAGAGAGAACCGCACCTTTTACGCGACGGTTATCATAACTGCTACCCACATATAAATGATCTTCCGAATAAGCGTGTGATGCGTGTCCCATTAAGAGATAATACGTATAACTGCTACAAAGATCACGGCATGCAAGCCACGTAGGTAACTGCCCCTCGCGTAGAGATGATTGGCGTAGAAGCCAAATAACTGTCTCGTTGGTGTAAAAACCAAATATCTGTTCTGATGGCGTAAAAGCCGAGTAGGCATAGAAGCCCAATAGGCATAGAAGCCTAATAGCGGTCAGGTTGGCATAGAAGCCAAGTAGGCGTAGAAGCCTGATGCTGCAAAGATAGGTAGCTAGCGTAAAAGATAGCCGATTCTCCTTTCTTGACTGAGGTCTTGAGCGTATTCTGAATCAGATAGCCTGTTCACATATCTTTGCAAATATAGCCTGGGTTGGCGTATTTCAAGGAGATAGCGTACAGCGTGCTCCTATAGTTGAAAATAGCCAGGTCGCGTAACATGCAGGGATGATGATGTAGACGTATTAGCCATAATTATGGCTCATCCAGTCTTTGAAAGTAGAACCAAATCTCGTGCATTAAATGCAGAGATCTGCCCCCATCATGCGTATTAACTGCAGAGACGTGCCTCGAGCTCTGTACGAAGAGTAGCTTTTGACGTGGCGGTTCGTATCATCTCCTGTTGAACGTAAAAGCTCACATCTACCTATATAAAACTAGGAAGCATATTCTCTTGAATGCGTAAAAGCAATTTGTATCAAGGAAATATCACTAAACGATGGTCTGGATCTCTGTGCTGAATCATTATTACAGCCGTCGTCTGGATAGTCGTGTAGTACTCTTTATCAGGAGTCAGGTTCACTGCATGATCTAATAGGTTCATTCGAGGAATATGAAGCGTTCCCCGTACAACCTCCCACTGCATTAAAAGCAGATGAGTTTTACGCCATAAAGGCGAGGTAGCAACCTTTTTACGCTGAAACAGTCTGAAATACTGCATTACGCGGGTTGTTCTGGAGCTATATTTTACACTGTATTAGTGTTGAAGCTCTGTTGTACGTCGATGGCTCTGAAGTTATGTCTTACGCTACACATCACTGAAACTCTACTTTACGCGGGTTTTATGCATACTGCGTATAACCCTGTAGCAATTTTCTCATGCTTCTACAGTGTACCCTAGATATTTGATGAAATAACATTAGTGTAGTGAGAGGGTATTTATTTATAGTGTCATGTAGTTGTGCATACAAGTAGTTGTATATGTATTAGTATATACTTATGTGTATATCACTATATATATATATATATATATATGTGTGTGTGTGTATGTGTGTGTGTGTGTGTGTGTGTGTGTGTGCCTGTAAATAGATATTTGTGCAAGTTGGAAGAATTGACTTACAAATGTAAGTGTGTGTGCATTTGTGTATTGGTGGTGATGTAGTAGCTGTTGTTGCTATGTGTTAGCAGTTGTTGTTGGTGTTGGGGAGGGACTGTGGAGGTGGCAGTATAAGGGGATCAGATTCAACCACTGTGCACTGTGTTTATTAGTGTGTGTGTGTGTGTGTGTGTGTGTGTGTGTGTGTGTGTGTGAGAGAGAGAGAGAGAGAGAGAGAGAGAGAGAGAGTGTGTGTGTATTGTGTGTGTGTGGTTTTCAGTCAGGTAATAGAGGGGTAATGTGTTCAAGTGGAAGGTATAGGGAAATGTCAGATTGATGGGAGGAATGTTCAGTTCCATTTTGTTGTAACCACAGTAGGTAGATAAAGCAACTGAAGGGGAATTATAGATACAAGTCAGTGAAGGTGGATTGTTATGATTCAATACTTGGCATTCGATATACGAGGAAGTGATATCTAGTGTAAGAACTAGTGTTCAGTATTATGGGTGTACCTACATTAAGGTGTGAGGGGGGTGGTCAAGATCTGAGATAAGAAGGAAAGTGATGGCAGTAGTGTAGGTGTGTCTGTTGGAAGCAACAACAGTAGGCAGTAGAACACTTAGTGCAATGCAATTTGAACACAACAGTAGCAGTTGCATCAGGGGCTAGTTGCTGCTAACAGTAATACATGGGTGAGTGAGTGTGTCTTATTTTCGAGAGTGTATAGATGTGAGGGGTATCCATAGTACTATATAACTTGGTGATACCTAGTATCCTATAGATATGGAGTATTGGATATTGGTTATGAGTGTTGGTGTAAGTTTTGGTGTTATCTAGTAATGCCAGATATGGAAAGTAGTACTTGGTATGCCTAGGTTTGGGGGCAATTAGATATAGGTTGATACTATAGTGTATTCATACACTTATTAGAGTATCTGGCACTTAGAACCAGTATGAGGGGGAGGGGTAAGTATCAATACCGATACCAGGTATCAGATATTGAGTATGGCTTAAGAGGGGTGCTAAGGTATTGAGAATACCTAGTCTTGTAATTATAGGTTAACTATATAAGCTAAGTGTTGGGAGTAATCCTAGATACTAGGAAATACTAGTATGTTGTAAATATAACAAAGATAACTATATATATATATATATATCGAGTTAAATTATATTTGACTCATTTTGGCATATTTATCACTTTATTACACCCAAGTGATATGATATTTCATATATAGGTCTGTGTGACACCAACTCGGACATCGAGTTATATCATTTGCTCAGGACCATGCGAGTACATCTATTTGTTAGTTTTTATTTTATATATATATATATATATATATATATATATATTGATATTGGGTAATATTAGTCTATATAGCTAATATTCAAGGTATTGGCCCTAGAAGTCTAGTTATAACCTAGTACCAATTAGTATATCCTTGATTTTGACCTATAAGCTTGGTAGGACCCTAGAACTAAGGTGTAGATCTAGTTTGACCTAGTTTGACTAGTATGACCTAGTATTGACGTAGAAAATCATATTTGACTCATTTTGGCATATTTATCACTTCATTATACCCAAGTGACATGTTATTTCATATATAGGTCTTTGTGATATCATCTCGGATATCGAGTTATATCATTTGCTCAGGACCACATGCGAGTACATCTCTTTGTTAGTTTTTATTAGATGATAGTGTATATATCACTTATTCTAGAACTGTTATACTTGATTCTGACACATTGTTACATAGACTAGTGCTATATGGATCCTATCAGGAGATGTTATCCCTTTATCATATATAAATGGATACTCCTTCCATATATACTTTATCGTATGCATCGGGTATTCCTTGTGCTCATATTTATTCGTGTCCTCTATGTGCTTATATTATATTCGTATACGTAACATGTCATGATCGGATCAATGAGTATTGGTTAGGGTGGAGGAGTAGAAGTTGGTTACGTGATTAAGCCCTAGCTTACTCGTGTATGTGTCAATTATACACCACACGTATAATCAAGTTACCTTAGTTTACTCGTGTGTAACCTAAGCCGATCACATAACGAACTTATACTCTAAAGCACTTAGATAGTTTTTTCAGTTTCTCTTACTTACAGTTTATTTTAAATTTCCTGTATTTATCTTTCCAATTTTTATTTGAATTTACTTACCTGTTCAACTGTATTTCCATTACCTACTTATTTTGAGTTTTTTTACTTACAGTTCATTTCATATTGCCTATATTTACCTTTCCAGTTCCTATTTGTATTTACTTGTCTGTTCAACTGTATTTCTATATTTTTAGTTACTTGTGCATCTTGTATTCTTTTCTATTACTTGTCATATATTCTCTACCATGTATTTGAAACTATTTTTAGAGTTTTGTACTTTGCTCCAAGCCTAATTGGATTTTTTTTCAAATGATTATTTAGAGGAGATGTGTCCCACCGACTGCGAGCCATCTGAGGATGTTCCCTTAGAGCATGATGACCTAGTGCCAGTTACTGAGGAGACTTAGCTACTTTTATTATTATATTGTATGTCTCAGTTTAGATATTTTGGCATGTATATTATATTTAAGACCATTGTGTTGTAGCTAGACTATTAGACTTAGATGGATGTATTATGACTCTATGATTCTTCTTCTATTCAATATCATGCCATTATATTCCTTTAGTTTTATATTATAATTAAGTATTGGTTATTATCATATTGTCCTCCATTTGGAGTTGTGATATCGTTGACATGTACATTATATATATTGTGTGAGATATTTAGATATTATTGTTGATCTAGACAATGTTCTACCATCGATGGTACGTTGTAGGCTGGATATATCCACATACTTGTATCCTTACACCGGGTGCGGGTCGTGACAATCATATGTTACTTTACTCCTTTCTTGATTGGATAAATGTGGCAGATGAGGATGATGACATTTACCCTAGCTATTATGGTCCTTCTGAGGGTGTTGTGACAGATGATGGTGTGGACGCTACATAGGACCATGAGATTGATGGAACTGTGGATCCCCAGGATCGTCGATTGGTGTGCATATCGATCAATAGAAGATTAACATATTTAATATGTGATCTAACCCTTCAAAGACGAAAACTAAGGTTCACGAATTATACCTGAAGTAACGAGAAGAAGATAAAAGTTTTCAGCAACCTTGATCAGTTAGCGACCCCAATATCTTCTGTACGTATTCCTTCCTCGGATTGGACGTCGTGTGGGCAATGATCTCCCAACCATTTCTTCTCCTTGGTCGATGCTCTTTCTCTCATAATATGAAAGAAGAATTTAGAGAAAGCTTCTCTCTTCTGATATAATATATGACGGCCAGAGAATAAAGGATATATATATTCTACGACAAGGAAGATGAGTAAAAATTAGGGTTAGGTCTCCTAATGGATATGGGTATCCCATGTTTAGCCCGAACACACAACCCAGGCCCATTAACAATAGCTTGGTCCACTAAAGAGCTATTGTTGCACTACCTTTATAATCCCAAATTATGTTTATGAGCTCCTTCTTATTATATTCGTCTCCCTATGTTAAGATATTGAATGTTCATCGATCAAATTAAGTTACTGATAACTATATTGATCGACATCTTTTATCCTTAAGTAGTACCACTCAACTTTATTTGCCATATAAGATATAATCCACCTGCAGGGTTTACATGACAATCCTTATTAGTTCCTTAAGGGGTAACATCAAATCTATGTATCAGGACATGGATTTCTTTTATAATCAACCGTCCATCATACATATAATGCCATTATCCAATTCATAGAGGTTATTGATTCATAATGAATCTCACTCTTTTATGAGTCAAAATAATGCACACTGCATATGCATGTATATTATTATATCTGAATTAAGAGCACCAGCATCCATAATAACAGAGTTGTTTGTTCTCTTATGTAGTCAGTACAAAGAGAACAATCTCAAGTGGTCATGTTTAATACACACAAAGTGTACTAGTATAAACCGATAGTCAAGATTGACTAATACCATATTATACTACAACCTTACCAATGGTTTGTCCAAATCCATCTAGGTTGTGAAATATTTATATATTCCACAAAGAACTGATAATATGATCTTCTGTGTGATACCACACACCATATTATCTACAATATAGAATACCAGACACTTGCATTAATATTATAACAAATACAACATGCAAACATTTGCCCATATGATTCTCATCCAAAAATAAGAAAATATAGTTAATACAAAGTGATACTTTAAGTATATAATCCTAACAATCTCCCACTTATACTCAAAGTATTGCTTTTTAATATATTGTTACAGAGATTGCCACAGAGTTTTAGGATATGATTGTATAGATTTCCTATTTCCAAGTTACAGAGATTGCCACAGAGTTACCCCGCTTACGAAATATGGCGGGCAGAGTATATAACACATCCGTAGGCTACGCGACATATGAACCTTCAAATATCCGTAGTCACGATTGTCGCCCGTAATGTCTAGGATAGGATTAGAAGAAATTCTAAATATACAATTTATTTTAACAAAACATAACTATTATGCATAACTGATTCTAGTGTTTACATCCAAAACCCTTAATTTACATATGTCATCCAGCTACAACACATTGTTGCTTCCTCCAGGTTGTAGATAATTACTCCTCAACTTTATCCATATTGTATCAGGGTAGTGCTTCTTCCAGAATCTTATTTTCCCTAGTGAACAATACTAGGTCGTCAGAACGACATGAAGTCCTCGGTCAACTATAAGAAAAATAAAGATATGATATAATGCAATAAGGAAAATTTTGAATATTCATAACTTTTACATAAATCGGATATAGTAAGTTTCGTAGAAGTATTATAACTTAGCTTATGACTCTATCTAATTCCTATATTTAGTGTTCTTTTAGTGTCTAACCCAAACCAATCAATACAGCCCTAATTCACTACCACAGTCATGAACAAGTTTCCTATATGATGATGCAATTTGGACAATAACTCTTTTAAAATTTTACTTTGCCTAGTTTTCCAGCAATAATTTCCTGACCAGGGATCATGTTGTAGCAAGGTGGCACGGTACTTAAAGTCCGATCCTACACATCAAGTATGTAAAAAAAATTATAATCATTAATTTACCTAAACGATCTTTTTAATCGAAATAGGTATAGATTCAGGGCAGGTAAGTGAGCTAAGCCTCACACACTCAATTTGTAAGTCCTTACGAAAGAGCTAACTACTGATCAGTTTTTGTTATTATATTCTAGAAGCATAAAAAAATCTCAAAGGCCCCTATGCGCCTCAGCCCTCATGCACCAAAAGTCAAGAGACACATAACGTCCTAGACGCATAGAGTCACCTCAATCAAGTCAGAGCATTTATGTCTCTGTCAGTAATGATAAATCTGAATGCCTCAATTCCGACGCTGACAGTAGGCGTCAGTGCTCACATCACCATCATGATTACTTTTGTCCGTATACAACTGTACTGTGCTAAAGCAAAGGCCCTATGCATTCTAGACTCAAGCATTCCATGCATCTCTAGCCATATGCGTTCCAGACTCCATGTGTTCCTTACGTCTTTGGCCCTATGCATTTTAGAATCCATGCGTTCCATGCATATCTGGCCCTATGCGTTCTAGACTCCATGTATTTCATGTATCCCTAGCCCTATGCCTTCTAGACCCCATATGTTCAATATGGTAGTACATTTTCAAGCCAAAATTATTCTGTTGCAACTAAGGAGATTCTTTACAACTAAATACAGGCTACTTGTCGAGATGACCAAGTCGTGCATATCAAGGACAAAAATCGACTAGATTTTCAGCAACAGGAGATCCTAACAAAGACCCCACGTGGCAACTCGGCCGTGACCTGCGTCCATGGTAGCAGTTGCATCATGTTAATGATGAAGACGTGGAAGCTTCAGCATCCATGCGCACATAGCATATGCGCGCACATAGTCCATTAGTATTATGACTATAAATAGCAGGGTAGCATACCCAACACGGACAACAGAAGAAAGCATTCTCATTCCTTCGTCAAACCGTCAGCGGAGTAAAGGAGTCACTGCAGTACTCAATCTCCATCGCCACAATCCCCAGAATAAAAAATATTATACTTAAATTTTTTGTCTAGGATTTCTTTGTACTCTTTCATTAGTTATACAAACAAATCTTGTTCAAGTTTTGACATCAATGGCAAACAAGGTGGCGACTCTGCTGGGGTTATCCTTCTCCTCTGGTGAGAAGGCCTTGGCGTAGTCCGATGCAACAAAATTAGGTTCAACCCAGAAGATGCTGGTTGTACACTTCGACCAGCAAGCCTTTGAATAAATGCTTTCTGAGGGCAGCTTGAGTCCTTCGCCAAGGCTAGCAAAGCCTAAGAAGACCCGCAGAGCATGGGTAGCAAAGGTCGTTGTGCCTCGCCTACTTGTTGAGCATGCACTCCCTGTATCTCTCCCTACTATTGAGGGAGGACATCATGCGTCTACCCAGGCCGTCCCGGTCCATACGACAGTCGTGTCTGACAAGAAGACTGCTCAGCACTCAATCTCTGGCAAAGAAAAATTCGATGATGCCAGAAGCTTGGGTGTTGATGCCTGGTCTATGCGTCCATGGTAGGGGGCACAAAAGAAGGACCATGTGACACCAAACTCCAGGCACTAAAAGATAACTACATGCGACCCTGATACCAGCAAAAGTTCTGTCTTTGATAGACTCTCTTGCGATCTTGACTCCATGTGCCACCCTGACGAGGGGACAGACTTGGACTCTTCATATAATACACTATTGCGTGTTAAGACAAGGAAGTCTAGGACAGTACAGGTTCACCAAGCTTAAGCAACTGCTTAGTTGGCTGATATTAGCGTATGCCGCTAACTGTAATGTGTTCTCATGACAAAAAGTTATACAAGACCGACCCATGCCTCCAACTCGCAGTGGCATAAGGACAGGGTCAGTCTCAAAAGTCTTCAACTAGTGACTTGGGGAAAGTTCTTGTACGAATCCTAGGTCAGGGAACAAACACCTCATCTACACACCCATCTGCTCGGTCTACCTGTATTCACAAAGAGGGTGCAAAGGTGAGTCATCCCTCACCTGACTTGCATAACATGATCAATCACAAGCGCAAGCCAAGGAAGGCAACCACGACATGTAAGATTTTCCCTCCTGGATACCACCTTGTCCACATCATCATCAACTGCTGCTGTGCCAAAGTAGAAGTACCTACAAACTGGAAGTTGGTATTTCAATGATTGCAGCCAAGAGCACCCACCCAATAGTACCTCAGAAAATAGGTACAAATACCAGAAGAGGATAAGCTACCCATCGCTTCATGTTGCTCTTCTTAGAAATCTTCCTCCGCAACGTTAGGTCGAAAGTCCAACACCTCCAATCTGCCACTCTCAGCCAGTGTGGCAAGGAGGCAGAGGCAAGGAACAATACCTACAAAAGGAGTTTTCCTAGGCACCCACTCGAAGACAAAATTATCAACAATTAGAGGTAGTACTTTCTACGGACTTAAGACAACTCCGCAAGCTGGGGGTAGGAGTCCTCTAGAACTATACAACAACCTGTCATTCCGCGAAGACAATGATTCTTAAGAAACAAACGTCAAAATCCATAGAGGGTAGTCACCCTCATCAAAATAAAGCACTTTCTGACGCCGGGGGTAGTATTCCCTCCGAATCCAAAGAAGATGCAACATTATCAACTTTTCCTGAGGACTATTCAATACAAGAGGTGCGAGGTAAAAAGTGAGAGATTTACCATCCCATTTGTCTCCCCCATGTCAAAACAGTATATATGGTTGGGGAGGACGGTGAGGGCACTAGCGATCGCCAATGTCTTGATACTTTGGAAGCAATGATGCACACCATGAGCGCCTCAATGCGAGCCTTAACCCAAACAATGCTAGAGATCAAGGCAAGAATGGTCTCATAACCTTCTAGCATCTACCCCTCAGCGATGCTCTCCTCACTAAACTCTTAGTCGGGGCACTGTCCAGGGTAACCTTTGACTGGTTTTGCAGTCTTCATGATAATTGCATCTCATCCTTCGAAGACCTTAAGCGTCTTTTCCTTGCCCGATTCTATGTCAGAGAAATGACATAACGATGTTCTCTCTGACGGATATCACTCAGAGAGAAAATGAGCATGTACGGGAATACATAGAACAATTCGGGAAGGCTGCGCTAAAACTACCCCCCCGGTTATCCTGAATCTACCATAATAGATATGTACGGAAATCTACTTCCAATAGTAAGGCTCTGGCACGACACTACTAATTCAAAGATTGGACAACATTTATCGTCAGTGTCATCGCTGCTGAAAAAAATATAAAGGACGCCCATATAGAAGCATAAAAAATATGGATCCATACATCCAACAATCATGCGTTCCAAAGTAAAGCACAAAAGAGATCATGCCGCAGAGTCACCCTGCGGCCCAGAAAGGCGACATCCATGTGTCCCAATCAGCTGAAGCAGTTATGGTCGCCGATGGACCTAACATGGTATCCTGAAAACAAGTTTATCTCTGACACAGAATCCTGACAAAAATGATTTTATGAACGCCTCGAAGGACGTAACACGCTAAACGATAGAAGTCTCACGTCAGCAAAAACTTTATATTTAATGGGTGTGCAACACCATGTGTACAGCACAACAAAGATCACATGCGTCTCTGGCCCCATGCATCCCAGAATTTATGCGTTTCAAGCGTCTCGGGCCCCATGCATCCCAGACTCCATGCGTTTCATGCGTCTTTGGCCCCATGCACCCCAGACTCCATGTGTCCTATGCGTCTCTGGCCACATGTGTCCCAGACTCCATAAAGACCAAATTTTACTGTTATAACTAAAGTAATTCTTTCTAACCAAGTGTGGACCACTTGTCAAACTGACCAAGTCATGCACACAAAGGACAAGAACCGCCAGGATCTCCAGCAATAACAAAATCCCAATAAAATATCCATGTGGCAGCTTGCCCTGGATTCAACCTATACTATAAGCCCACAGTTGCAACCATATTCTGTTTAAGGATCCCCCTGCGGCCACCAAACAGAGGCATATGCGGCACCTATAACCCATCATCATTATGGCTATAAATAGGAATAACTTAGACGTCCCAAAGTTTAACTTTTTTTCTTCTATTTCAGAGAGAGAGAGCATACCCCCCTCGGCCAGCTACATACGTGCATACAAGCTCGGGAGAGAGAAGAAATAAGAGCATCCTCATTCCCTCATCGGAGCGTCAACGGAGTAAAGGAGCCACCATAGCACTCTTTGTCCATTATCACTACCCAGATAAAAAAAATTTATACTCAGATTGTCTGTCTAGGACCTCTTGTCTAGGACCTCTTTATACTTACTTTAGTTTATTGATTAAATCAAGCTCTTTTCAAATTTAATAGCGAACAAGATGGTGACTCTGTTGGGGACCAACTTCTCCTCTGATGAGAAGACAATGACGCAATCCGATACGGCCAAGCTAGGCTGGACCCAAAGGATGCTGGTGGTACGATTCAACCAGCAAGCATTCAAGAACACGCTCTCCATGGACAGCACGAGTCCTTCTCCTAGGCAAGCAAAGCCTAAGAAGAACCACAGGACATGTATAGCAAAGGCCGCTGTGCCTCACCCAAATGTGGAGCATGCGCTCCCTACTACTCTTCCTGTTGTTGCAGACGCACATCATGCGTCCACCCAGACTGGCCATATTTATGCTACAGTCGGTATAGGCGCTCAACGACCAAACTCTGGCAGAGAAAAATACTATGATGCCAGAAGTTCGGTGGTTGAGACAAGCTTCATGCGGTAAGAGCTGAAGCTGCATAAATCTACAACCGCATGCAAAAGTTCACATGCGGCACCGATCGATGGCCGGAGGCAAATGACCACATACGACAAGCATAGTAGCAAAACCTCCGTCTTTGCCGAATCTCATGCAGCGCTGACTCTATACGCCTTGCTGAGACAGGGAAGGATATGAACTTGGACTCTTCATACTACGCACCAGTACGTACTAGATCGAATGAGTCTAGAAAAGTATGAGCTCGCCAAGCTCAAGCAACTGCTCATACAGCCTCCCGTCAACAGACTCCGCTAACTGTTACGCGAGCCCCTGACAGGATGTTGTACAAGACCGGGCCATGTGTCCAACCCACTGTGGAAAACGGATAGGATCAGTCTCAAAAGTCTTTCATTAACTAATTGGGGAGAGTTCTTGTACGAACCCTAGGACAGGAACCAAAAGCAACACCTATACACCCAAATGCTCGGTCTACTCGGGTTCATAACAAGGGTGTAAAGGTGGATCAACCCTTGCTTGATTTACGTAACATAATCAACCACAAGCGTAAAACGAGGAAAGCAACCATGTCATGTGAGGTGTACCCTCCAGGATACCCCTGTGCCAATATCATCATCAACTGCTGCTATGCTAAAGCAGCAGTACCAACAAACAGGCAGTTGGCGTTCTAACTTCTGCAACCAAAGGCACATACCCGACAGTATCACGAAAAACAGGTAAAATTACCAGAGAAGGAGGACCTACCCTTCATCTAGTGCTATTTCGCTTGGAAGTCTCCCTGCACAAGGGGAGATCAGAAGTCTAGTACCTCAAAACCTTCTATTTTGGTCAGCGTGCCAAGAAGGTGGACCAAGGAGGACAGGCGGCAGTACCTGCAGAAGGAGTTTTTCAGGGCACCTGCTCCAAGAAGAAACTATCAGCTGCTGGGGGTGGTTCTTCCTTTGGACCCTTAGTGGTTCTGTAAGCTGGGGGTAGCAATCCCCCAGAACTCCATGATAACCCAGCATTCTGAGGGGACATCAATTTTTAAGGAGCTAATGTCAAGATTCCTAAGGGTAGTCACCCTCACCAGGAAGATGCATCTTCCTACGCTAGGGTAGTATTCTCACGGATTCTGAAGAGGATGCGACGCTGACAACTTTTTTCGAGGACTGTTTGATACAAGAGTCTGAGAAGGAAAGTATGACGTCCACTGTTCCAACTACTGTCTCTCATGTAAGAATAATATACATGGCAGGGGACAATCATGAGAGCCCCAGCGATCGACAGTGCCTCAAAACTATCGAGGCTATAATGCAAACCATGAGCGCGTTGATGCAATCCTTGACCCAGACAATGCTGGAGATCAAGGCAAATATGGAATCACAACCATCAAGAACCTCGGGACATGCTAGTCAAGATCCTGGGGCAAATGGAGACTCAAACGTCACCGCTTTGCCCATCAATGATGATCGCATTAGGCCCAGATCATCTACTCCTTTCACAGTAGATAAGTCTTGGGAAGCGATGTGGGAGGTACGAGAACTGCAAGCCCACTTGGACTCAATGGGGAAAATAAGACTTACCGCGGGAACTCAGGATTCGACAACCATATCCCCCTGAGTGGAAAGACGTTCCTTATCCACCTAAATATAAGCCCTTAAACTTAAATCCATTTGAAGGAAAGACGTCTCCTCGTTAGTACATGAGCTACTTTGAGACAACAATAGGACATCTGCCCCATAGTGGTGCTTTTCTCACCAAGCTTCTTGTCGGGGCATTATCGGGGGTCACCTTCGATTGGTTCTGCAGCCTCCAAGACAACTGCATATCGTTATTCGACGATCTTAAAAGTCTCTTTCTCGCCTGATTCTATGATGGGGGACGTAACATAATGATGTCCTTCTTGCTGGACATCATAAAAAAGAAAAGGAGCCTATACGAGAATACGTCGAACACTTTAGGAAAGCCGCACTAAAGGTTCCCCCAGGTAATCCTGAATCCACTCTGATGGACATGTGCCAGAAAAACCTACTTTCGGCTATCAGGCTATGGATGGGTGACACCCAATTCAAAGACTGGACAACATTCATCATAAATGTCGTCGGTGCTGAGAAGAAGGTGAAGGATGCCCATCTCTTGGGAGTATAGATCCCTGTCGCTGTGGATAGGAGAAAAATGCCCCTATAACAACAATAACAACAGCGACAATAATAGCCGTGAATATAAGAAAATCAGGCCCTTGTTGCTAACTTGACCAATAAGCCCGAGCAGAAGCCGATAGAAGCTTAAAAGCCGAAAGTGACATACTTTTTCGAAGATGATGACGTCATGGTAATCTTTGACGTACTGAAACAGGGAACAAGCTTCGTCTCTCCGATGTCAAATGCCCTGTTGAGGCAGCCGAGGTAAATAATCCAAAGTACTGCCATTACCATCGTTACGTCCATCATACGGTACGGGACTGCTATACGCTAAAGTGGTACATCCAGTATTTGCTCGATATCGAGGCCCTCACCTTAGATATTGATGACAAGACGGTTACCGTTAATATGGTATCGCTCTAGTTCGACAACTTTTTACCGATAGAAGACCAGGACTGGGTAATCCCAATTCCTCATAAAGTGATGGAGGTCGTTAATCTTCCGCTAGCTCGTGACCAAACGGCCGGGCTGATACCTCTCACCATGCCACATGGGGAGGTCATGTGGGTTTACCCCGATCTTGCTCCTGAATTGATGCAGCAAACAACACCTTCTACAACCAAGGCTAAGGATAAAAAGTCTAAGTCCTGCTACACAGTCTTTCTCCCTCCCGAAGAAGCTATAATAAGAGCAACAAGATCAGACCTAGCATACCAGTGAGAGTATTATATCCCTGACGATGGTGCACTTCCAATAGTCGCACCCACAATATCTGATCTGGGTCCATCCCAGCCTCTAGAAGAAGATAAGTCCAAGTAGAAAGATACTCACTTCGATAAAATGCTGCGCAAAGATACAGCCCATGGGCTGGAGAAGCCCTACAACTTTGACATCTTGGCCCAGCTCACCAACACTCCAATGAAGTTATCTCTATTCGAGCTTCTCCGACTCTCCAAAGATACTCGGGCTGCTCTTAGTGAGGCATTACAAAATGCCAACACCTACCTGGCACAGGTCAAGCTGCCAGCTGAGGAACCCACCGTATGCCCCCACTACAACAATATGATGAAGGCAATACCCAATATTACGTTATCGCAACAAGGCATGTTGCTAAAAAATAATCGAAACGATCATCCTCTGTACTACACATGATATATTGGTGCCATCAAGGTGGACCAGATGCATATCGACCCCGATTCCTCAATCAGCATTATCCCGTGGAGTCTGCTTTAGACCTTGGGCATCCCGATGCATCGCCTGGCAGCGACCAATATTACCATCAATGGCTTCAATGCGGGAAAAAGCTACCCTCTGGGCAAGATTCGCATGAAGTGCCATATCAGTAATCTAAAAATAGATGTCACCTGCTACGTCATAGACATAGACGTATCCTACAATGTTCTCCTTGGACGTCCATGGATACATCAATACATGATCATACCTTCAACCTTGCACCAGTACTTGAAGTACGTGGACGATCACGGCGTCGTCAAGACTGAATTTGTCGATGTGGATCCTTTCAAAGGGGTAGAGGCTTACTACTCTGATTCACTCCTATACAAGCAAGTCTGCCAGGACGAAGGACGGAATGATTCCGATGACAAAATAGAAATGGACATAATATCAGGCAAACCTTTAACAATCCACCTCAAGGGACGTACTCATGACACAACCCTTCCCCTCATTGTGAAGATATAGAGAAAGGCACCATAACCTCTGACAGTACGAATACCAAGTCGGAAGAAAGACCCAGTACCAGCTTCTGCCTTCGAACCCTTGGTGGTCAAGCTTCGTAGGAGGCCTCTCAAGCCCTCGCTCATATTTGAGTCAAATCTTGAGGAAGATGAACTAGAAGAGTACGTAGCGGCTCATGCTAACGATCCATCCCTAGATGATATAATTCTCCTGGAAAAGATCCCCTACTTTATCAATAAAGGGTTATCTTTAAACTACTACAATATTGCTCACTTGAGCATATTGTACTCCCTAGAACGTGGTATAGGACTGCAACTGCATACACAGGTAACTGTAACCTATGCATTAAATCAGATCCTCCCTAGCCAAGGTTCCTACTTCACGGTTCCAGCAATGAGGGAGGGGAGACAAATCCATCATCTTCAGCAGGGTTAAATATCTCCGGTCCTTCATCCCGGAGGAATAGGAGCCAGAATTTGATAACGAAAAATACAACTCTACCGATTCAGTGGTCAAGCCAAATACCTCATCCAGAAGATGGGTTATGATCTTCAAAGAAACCGAGGTCTGAATCACGACAAAGGTTGACAACTATCCTTGCATCTCCCCACTCTGGTAGGCAAGTCCGAGGATTACAACCATAAGACCAAGCATGGCTTAGGGTATGTCACACCTCCCACAACCCCCGAAGGCTCGGATAAAGAAGATGAGTTACACTCTCACTCTTTAGATTCTTTCTCTTGGGACTCCAACATCAATAATAGGGAGATGCTCAAACAAACATTGTTTGCCAACATGGTGTCAACTGATGTCACTCTCACTTTTTCAGCTAGGGGTAATTTGGTAATTTGGCCTATTTATTAATGTTAGGAATATAATATTAATATTAGTAGGCCATATATATTTATTTATTGCTTGTATTAGTTATTTAATTATTAGGGTGCTATATTTAATTAGAGGCTTATAGCATTTAATCTAAGTAGTGGACTAGCCTATTTAATTTGAATTGTGTAGTGGATCCAACTTGTTAGATTAGATCCATGGACCAACATTTAATTCTAGTTAGAATTGAGCCCAATAGTGAGCCTATTCATTAGGAGGATGAATTAATTAGTGAAACCAATTAGACTATAACCTTCCCTCCTTAATTAATTTTTTTCATAAGAGCCCCCAAGGGATATTTTAGACTTTACAAAGTAGCTCAAGGGAGGGGCAAGGGAGGCCTATATAAGAAGGTAAAAACTTTTTCTTTCTTTATTTTTATTCCAAATTTAGATATAGAATTTCCCTCAAATAAATTATTTCATCCCTACATCAAATTGTACCCAAATTTCTTTCCAACTCATCATTAGAGGCCATTGAAGCAAGGATCTACAAGGAGGAAGTAAGGATCTACAAGAAGGAGCAAGGATCTATAAGTTGGAGGCTACTTTCACCCAATTTGAAAATTTTATTAGGAATCCATCTCCCAATAGGTATAATTCAGTTATTCTCCTTTAATTAGACTCTAAATCTATAATTTAATCATAAAAAATCACCCATATGATAAGGCTACCCATATAAATTAGAAATAGGCTCAAAAGAGGCCTATGGAGAAAATTATGTGATGTTTTGTGTCAATTTTGGGGGATACTGAGATTGGCACATCTTGTGTTTATCAATTGGTCAATTAGACCAAATTGATATGTGTTAGATTGTATGTGACTAGTGTCGTATCCATAATTCGATATGTTTAGGCCGTATCCAGACAATTTGGTGATACGGGTTGATTTTGGGGGTTTTCTTTCGACACGGAAGTTTGTACATGTCATATTTTGACACAGACACATAGTTGAGTAATTAACTCTTCGTATTATTCATAGATATTATTTTAGACTTGCTCGTGTCCTTCGGATACGTTCGGTTGTGTGGTGGAGCCGTATCGCAGGCGTATTATAGAATGAGTGTGATACGGGTGCGGTGTACTCCACATATTTTTTTATTGTACCTCAATTCATTTGTCTTAGTTTTATCTATTAGATATAATATATTATGTAATGATATATATATGTATATGTGCCTATATATATCTATGGTATTATATAGATATATACATGTGGATATCTATATGTAGTGTGTATATTTATATATATATGTATGTATGTATGTATGTATGTATGTATGTATGTATGTATGTATGTATGTATGAGAGTATTGTATATATGTGTAGATATGAGTGTATATACATATTGATATCTATATAAGTCTATAGTATACGATTGTATGTATGTGTTGGTTAGTGATACATATATGTATAGATATGTTATATTAGTGATATGTATATAATATATGGATATGTGTGTGTGAGTGCATAGGTGTATGTGTGTGGATGTGTAGTAAGTGAGTGAGCAGTGAGTGTGCAGAGAGGGTCGGGAAGTGGCCAACTTCAACATGTTTCAGCAGCTTATCGGTAGCAGCAAGGGGGAGAAGTAGTATGCAGTAGGTAGCTTGCAGTGGCTTGTGCAGAGCACAGCAAATCCCTGTAGTTGCATCCAGCAGCAAGTCGAGGTAGCAGCAATAACAAGCATACAAGAGAAGAGCAATAATATTCCAAGAATAGCAGCTGCAGCAACTGCTCAACAATGCAGTAGTGTGCAAGCCACTGCAGCATGAGCAACTGCAGTAAAGATAGGGCCTGCAGCAACTTCAGTTACCTGCAGAGAGAAGCAGTAATAGTTTGCAGCAAGTAGCAGCCATAGCAGTTTCAGTATATGCATCAGCTAGCAATCAACTAGGCAACAAGGCCAGCAACAACATGGTAAGGTAGTTAGTTCTTTGATTAGTTAGTTATTGTTAGTTTAGTTTAGTTAGTTAATGCATACGTATTAGTGCATAACTGATTAGTTGTTAGTTTAGATGTTAGTGTGAATGTTTAAGTTGGATATACCTTGTTAGTTGTTATGAGTTGTTAGTTATTGATAGTTAAAATTATTAGAGCTAGTTGGTTAACATGTGTATAAGTTAGAGTAGTTGAGGTATATGGAGTTATATATATATGTCAGATCTGTTTGTTAGTAGGTGGTTGTTAGTACTTGTTATTAGTTAAGTTATTGTTTAGTTATATTAGTTCATTGCTAGGTAATATACAGGTTAGTATAGTTAGTTATTTAGTTTAACATGTTAGTTAGTATATGTTATTATTTATTAGTTAGTTAGTTAGTTGGTATATATATATATATATATATATATATATATATATATATATACACACTTTAGTTGGTAGATTGGTATTAGTTAAGGTTAGTTCTATAAGGTTACCTTGTGATACCAAGGTAATATAAAGGTATTGGTGGATACTCGAGGTATTGAGTTCGAGTATCAAGATGGGTGAGTAGGTAGTGAGATACACATTGGTTCAAAGCCAAGGTATCCCATTTGCATTAGTTAGCTAAGATTAATATATGTATTGTCTTGTATATATATATATATATTAGTATTTGTATATCTAAAAACTTGCGTATCCTATGATACGGTATTTTGTGTGTATCATAGTATCTTAGCTTAGCTAGTGTGGCCTAGTTACATAGTATGTGGACCTAATATCCTAGAGTTAGACTCATACAACCTAGAAATAGCTAGTTTGACCAAGTTTGACCAAGTTTGACTAGTTTGACCTAAAATTAACCTAGTTTGACTGTTTTGACTTAGAAATGGCTTTATGACCTAGAATTAAAACAGTTTAACTTAATTTCATTCTAACACCTTGTATTAATGTAATATTTCATATATAGGTCTGTGTGACACCAGTTTGGACACAGTTTGACATTCATTGCTCTGGACAACAGGCGAGTACATTCTTTGATAGTTTCTATTATTTGATAATTACTATAGTGCAAGTATTTAGAAATGTTTTACATGACTCTTGACACATTGGTATACGGACTAGTATACACATGGATCAGTTATGGGATGCTATTTATTGTTTCATTGTTCCTCGTATTCTTATATGATTAAAAGATAATGTTTAATATTAGACAATATTCAATGTTCAAAGTTCAATATTCAATATTTAATGTTTATAATGCCTTGAATATCTTGTATCGTAACGTGGCATGGTTGGATCCATTGTACTAGTCGGAGGAAAGGGGAAGTGTTAGCTATATATATGATCAAATCGTAGACAATGTTCAATGTTCAATGTTTAACTTAGACAATATTTATCCAACGTTAATTAGACAATGTTCAACCCAAGCTGATCACATATCTGTCTAGTATTTCAGTCACTTAGTATAGTTACAGTTCTTCACCATATTCTATTTTATTGTCTTGTTCTATTACTTCGTGATCAGTGTATACCATATTGCTCTTGTTTACCTATTTCTTCTACCATAATGATATTCTTTATTGTTTCTCGTCTTGTATTATATTCTCTATTTTTGTTTATAGTCATTATTAATTAATTGGAACTGCTATTGGGTTGTACTTTGCTCCAATCCTGACAGGATATATTTTTTAGATGAATGGTTAGTGAAGATGTGTCCCACTTACTATGGGCCAACAGATGGAGTGTTACCTGAGGATGTAATGCCAGATACTGAGGCCATTTAGATTTTCATAGCTTGTAGTAGTTGTTTCTAGTTAGATTGTGGATTGTATTATTATTTTGAGATCTTGAGTTGTGTTTAGATGTAGAGTTGGATCTGTGATGTATTGAGATTTATATTTTTTTCTTTTTATTCCATATCATGCTCACATCTTCCTTTAATTTTTATATGTGTGAGTATTGACTACCCTTTATTATATCATCATATTGCTCCTCTATTTGGAGTTAAGATGGCATGGCAGGTATTATATATATTGTGTGAGATGTTGGATAGCATAGAAGACTGAGACAACGTTCTACCGTCGATGCTGCGGCGTAGGCTGGACGTACCCACGTACTTGTGCCCCTATATCGGGTGCGGATCGTGACACATTTTTAGTGGTGGCCCATGCAGGTCAGGCTTTATAATAGTGCAATATTGTGGTAGTACAACGACTTAGTTATACTATTGCGAGCCTGTGATAGGATATGATATCAGATACTAGGATGAGAGCGTATACTCAATCAAAACTAGAAAATAATTTTAACATAATTAAATCTTGCCATCTTCATTCTGAATATTACTTTCCTTGAAAATTTATGTCCTTCTTTGATGATATCGTATCTTGCTCAATATTTCCTTATTTAGAATCTGTCTTTAGGATGCCACCGAAGATGCATTCCCTGCGCTCAGGCACAATGTCAGCGAGATCAGTCACTTTATCACCTATGAGGGCAGCACCAGCAGATACTGTTCTAGCAACTACATTCCAGAGGTCCACTTCACCAATTCAGGTAGGCATTTCTACAGCAGCTTTTGGAGGTTCTCCACCTCTGGTACAGAGGACATCACCAACATTTTTAGGGGATCTTCCATTCCCGCCATCCACAGTCGATCAGACGTAGATGTTCGCGCTCTTTCAGCAGATGATGGAGGCACAACAGCGACAGTTAGAGGTTATACGATAGAGCATTGAGAATGCTCACCAGGTTGCGCTCGCAGTAGTTGAGAGAGCCGCCTTAGTCCAGCCACAGATGACACCACCTCAGCCCGATGCAATAGCCGAGACCAGGGACTATCATTGACTTCAAGAGGATGGGGCCGAAGGACTTTAAGGGCATCGAAGGAATATTGTACGCAAAAGACTAGATAGAGGACATTGAGAGGGACCTACGATTTACCCAGATTCCTGAGAGCTTGTAGGTAGAGGCAACAGGTAGTATGATGTTCGATATTACGCTGACATGGTTCAGGACAGACCCCAGGATATCAGCACCGGGACTTACTTGGGGAGCTTTCAAAGAGCTTTTCAAAGAGAAGTTCTTCTCGGATGTGGCTTAGAGTACTTTAAAAAGTTAATTCCAGAACCTCATCCAGGGGAACTTGGCAGTTGACGAGTATACGACAGAGTATTGTCGATTAGGATAATTTCTTGAGTGGCAGAATCCTCGGGCAAAGGCTAGAAATTTTAGAAAGGGACTGAATAGTGAGATTAAGTCTCAAACTAATGAAGACCGTACCGCTACTTTTGGGGAAATTATGAGACAGGCACAGCGGGCGGAGGATGATTTGGAGCTTGGCTCCAAGAGGCCGAGAGACACCGGAGGAGCGAGTAGTAGTACAGGCCCAGCGAAGCACACCCACTTTCAACAGTCGAGAGTATATCAGCATCAGCAGTATCTTGTGCCAGTTAGGGCACCAACTCAATATATACAACAGTTTCAAAAGCTAGTTTATCAGGCACCGCAGTAGCCTCAGAGGCAGACACAACAGACTTTTCCTTGTGCCTTGTATGAGGCATGGGCATGTTTGGAAGAACTGTCGGAAGAGGCTCAAATTATGCTTGTATTGTGGTTCCCCAGACCTTCAGGTGAAGAAGTGTTCCAACAACTCGTATGGACCAGATCGCGGTCAGAAAGGTGGACCTAGGCAACCTGTAGTATCGCAAACTGCTCAGCACCCTCATAGAGAGCCACCCCAACAGGGATGGGCATTTGCGATGGCAGTCATAGAGGACGATACTTCAGGTGATGGATTAGCTTGTTTTGTCCTGTTTTGTTTCTTTCCTTTCTATCTGTTATTTGTGTGTTTAGTTAGTACCTTATAGACTGCTTGTGTGTTATTATGTAGTTAGTATACCATGTCAACGACTATAAAACTATGATGGGCAGAGACCATAGTTAGTGATTTCTTTTAAATTGTATGTTGTATATTTTGTTTGGACTGGGGTTGACCTAGAGGGGGTTACGATGATCTTTAATTTTGAGGACAATTTTTCTAAGGTGGGTAGGATTGTCACCCTCACTTTTTCAGCTAGAGTTAATTTGGTATTTTGGCCTAGTTATTTAATGTTAGGAATATAATATTAATATTAGTGGGCTATGTATATTTATTTATTGCTTATAATTGTTATTTAATTATTAGGGTGCTATATTTAATTAGAGGCTTGTAGCATTTAATTTAACTAATGGACTAGCCTATTTAATTTGACTTGTGTAGTAGACCTACCTTGGTAGATTAGATCCATGGACCAACATTTAATTCTAGTTAGAATTGAGCCCAATAGTGAGCCCATTCATTAGGAGGATGAATTAATTAGTGAAACCAATTAGAATAGAATCTTTCCTCCTTAATTAATTTTTTCATGAGAGGCCCTAAGGAGTATTTTATACTTTATATAGTAGCTTAAGGGAGGGGGCAAGAGAGCCTATATAAGGGGGTAAAAACTTTCTCTCTCTTCATTTTTTATTCCAAATCTAGATCAAGAATTTCCCTCAAACAAATTCCTTCATCCCTACATCAAATTATACCCAAAATTTTCCCAAATTATTATTAGAGGCCATTGAAACAAGGATCTACAGGGAGAAAGCAAGGATCTACAAGGAGAAAGCAAGAATCTACAAGTTGGAGGTTACTTTCACCCAATTTGGAAATTTTATTGGAAATCCATCTCCCAATAGGTACAATTCAGTTTTCTCTTTTAATTAGACTCTAAATCTATAATTTAATCATAAGGAACCACCCCATATACTAAGGCTACCCATAGAAATTAGAATTAGCTCATATGAGGCCTATGGAGAAAGTTATGTGGTATTTTGTGTCAATTTTGGGAGAATTCCGAGATTGTCACATCTTGTGTTTGTCAATTGGTCAAATATACCAAATTGACATGTGTTTGATTGTGTGTGACTAGTCTCGTATCCATAATTGGATACATGTAGGCTGTATCCTGATAATTTGGTGATACGGGTTAATTTTTGGAGTTTTCTTCCGACACGGGGGTTTGTGCATGTCACATTTTAACACGGACACGTAGTTGAGTAATTAACTCTTCGTATTGTTCATAGATATTATTTTATACTTGCTCGTGTCCTTCAGGATACATTTGGTTGAGTGGTGGAGCCGTATCGCAAGCGTATCATAGAATGAGTGTGATACGGGTGTGGTGCATTCCACGTGTTTGTTCATTGTACCTTAATTTATTTGTCTTAGTTATATATATATATGTGTGTGTGTGTGTGTGTGTGTGTGTGTGTGTGTGTGTGTGTATGGATATCTATATATAGTGTGTATGTTTATATATATATATATATATATATATGTATGTATGTATGTATGTATGTATGTATGTATGTATGTATGTATGTATGTATGAGAGTATTGTATATATGTGTAGATATGAGTGTATATACATATTGATATCTATATAAGTCTATAGTATATGGTTGTGTGTATGTGTTGGTTAGTAATACATACAAATATAGATATGTTATATTAGTGATATGTATATAATATATGGATATGTGTGTGTGAGTGCATAGGTGTATGTGTGTGGATGTGTAGTAAATGAGTGAGCAGTGAGTGTGTAGAGGGGGTCGGGCAGTGGCCAACTTTAGCAAGTTTCAGCAGCTTATCAGTAGCAGCAAGGGGGAGAGGCAGTATGAAGTAAGTAGCTTGCAGTGGCATGTGCAAAGCACAGCAAATCCCTGCAGCAGCATCAAGCAGCAAGTCGAGGTAGCAACAATAGCAAGCATACAAGAGAATAGTAGCAACATTCGCAGCAATAGCAGTTGCAGCAATTGCTCAACAATACAGCAGTGTGCAAGCCACTGCAGCATGATCAGCTGAAGCAAAGATAGGGCCTGCAGCAACTTCAGTTAGCTGCAGAGAGCAGTAGTAACGGTTTGCAGCAAGTAGCAGCCATAGCAGTTTCAGTAGATGCATCAGCTAGCAATCAACTAGGCAACAACGCCAGCAACAACAGGGTAAGGTAGTTAGTTCTTTGATTAGTTAGTTATTGTTAGTTTAGTTTAGTTAGTTAATCACACGTATTAGTGTATAACTGATTAGTTGTTAGTTTAGATGTTAGTGTGAATGTTTAAGTTGGATATACCTTGTCAGTTGTTATGAGTTGTTAGTTATTGATAGTTAAATTATTAGAGTTGGTTGGTTAATATGTGTATAAGTTAGATTGGTTGAGGTATATGGAGTTGTAGTATATGTCAGATCTGTTAGTTAGTAGGTGTTGTTAGTACTTATATTAGTTAAGTTATTGTTTAGTTATGTTAGTTCATTGCTAGGTAATATACAGGTTAGTATAGTTAGTTATTTAATTTAACATGTTAGTTAGTATATATTATTATTTATTAGTTAGTTAGTTGGTATATATATATATATATATATATATATATATATATATATATATATATATATATATATATATATACTTTAGTTGGTAGATTGGTATTAGATAAGGTTAGTTCTATAAGGTTACCTTGTGATACCAAGGTAATGTCAAGGTATTTGTGGATACTCGAGGTATTAAGTTCGAGTATCAAGATGGGTGAGTAGGTAGTGAGATATGCATTGGTTCAAAGCCAAGGTATCCCATTTGAATTAGTTAGCTAAGATTAATATATGTATTATCTTGTATATATATAAATTAGTATTTTTATATTTAAAAACTTTCGTATCCTATGATACGGTATTTTGTGTGTATCCTAGTATCTTAGCTTAGCTAGTGTGGCCTAGTTACATAGTGTGTGGACCTAATACCCTAGAGTTAGACTCATACAACCTAGAAATAGCTATTTTGATCAAGTTTGACTAGTTTGACCTAGAATTGACCTAGTTTGACTGTTTTGACTTAGAAATGGCTTTATGACCTAGAATTGAAATAGTTTAACTTAATTTTATTTCCACACCTTGTATTATTGTAATATTCCATATATATATCTGTGTGTCACCAGTTCAAACACAGTTTGACATTCATTGCTCTGGACCACATGTGAGTACATTCTCTGATAGTTTCTATTATTTGATAATTACTATAATGCAAGTATTTAGAAATATTTTATATGTCTCTTGACATATTGGTACATAGACTAGTGTACACATGGATCAGTCTTGGGATGTTATTTAGTATTTCATTGTTCCTCGTGTTCTCATATGATTAAAAGACAATATTTAATATTAGACAATGTTCAAAGTTCAATATTCAATGTTTAGTATTTACAATGCCTTGAGTATCTTGCATCATAACGTATCATGGTTGGATCCATTGTAGTAGTCGGGAGAAAGGGGAAGTGTTAGCTAGATATGTGATCAAATCCTAGATAATGTTCAATGTTCAATGTTTAACTTAGACAATGTTTATCCAACGTTAATTAGACAATGTTCAACCCAAGTCGATCACATATTTGACTAGTATTTTAATCCCTTAGTATAGTTACAGTTCTTCACCATATTATATTTTATTATCTTGTTCTATTTCTTCGTGATCAGTGTATACCATATTGCTCTTGTTTACCTGTTTCTTCTACCATAGTATAATATTGTTCTTTATTTCTCGTCTTGCATTATATTCTTTATTTTTGTTTATAGTTATTATCAATTAATTAGAACTGCTATTGGGTTGTACTTCCCTCCAATCCTGACTGGATATATTTTTCAGATGAGTAGTTAGTGAGGATGTGTCTCACTTACTACGAGCCAACAGTTAGAGTGTCACCTGAGGATGTAGTGCCAGATACTGAGGCCATTTAGATTTCTATATCTTGTAGTAGTTATTTCTAGTTAGATTGTGGATTGCATTATTATTTTGAGATCTTGAGTTGTGAGTTAGACTTGTTATGTATTAAGATTTGTATTTCTTTTCTTTCTATTCCATATTGTGCTCACGGCTTCCTTTAGTTTTTATATGTGATTGAGTATTGACTACCCTTTATTATAACATCATATTGCTCCTCTATTTGGGGTTGAGATGGCATGGTAGGTATTATATATATTGTGTGAGATGTTAGACAGTATAGAAGACTGTGACATCGTTCTACCGCCGATGTTGCGACGTAGATTGGACGTACCATATACTCGTACCCCTATACCAGGTGCGGGTCATGACAGTTGACCCTGAGGAAGACAACGAGGATCCTCTGAAACTCTTTAAATCAGAACCGTGGGCCCAACGCCTAGACGCACAATAGAAGATGCGGTTTGGACAATGAGAACCTTCCACTGAGGTCAAAGTCGTATAAGTCAATCTTGACAAAGAATCTTCCCCTAATCCTATCTTCATCAGCAAGAGTCTAACAAATAAGGATCGGGAATCCCTGCTACAGCTCGTTAGAGAATACATCGATGTCTTTGCCTTGAGTTACAAATATATACCCAGACTGGACCCCCAAATTATGGTCCACAAACTTAACATTTTATCGAACGCTAAACCTGTCAGGCAACAACAACAACGATTCCAGCCGGACATCATGAATGCCATCGAAGCTGAAGTCAATAAACTGATAGCTAGTGGCTTCGTTCGCGAAGAACAGCATCCAGATTGGATAATGAACATCGTTCCCGTTATCTAAAAGAACAAGAAGATCCGGATTTGTATCGACTTCAGAAATCTAAATTTGGCCTTCCCTAAGGATGAGTTCCCCCTTCTAACCACAGACATAATGATCGACAACACCTGTGACTTCGAGCGCATATCCTTTATGGATGGATTCTTAGGCTACAATCAAATCAAGATATCTCCTGATGATGAGAAACATACATTATTTTGAATGCCGATAGGAGTATACTGCTACACAGTCATGCCCTTCGGTCTGAAGAACGTCGGTGCTACATACAGCGAGCGATGAGCACCATCTTCCGTGAGCATCTACGCAAGATGGTCGTGTGTTATGTTGATAATATCATCGTCAGGAGTCGCTCCAAAGATGATCACCTTTGGGATTTGAAGACTGTGTTCAACCTCATGCGTACGCATTAGTTCAAGATGAATCCCACAAAATCTTTTCTAGGAGTCTCCAGCGACAAATTCTTGGATTTTGTCATAACTTCAAAGGGTATCCATGTGGACCCTAATAAGACTAAAGTAATCCTTGAAATGCACCCACCAAAGAACCTCAAAGAATTATGTGGCCTTCAAGGAAGACTGGCCTACATCAGGAGGTTCATATCAAACCTCTCGGAATGTTGTCAGCCATTCACTCAGGTTATGAAGAAGGGAGTCTCCTTTGTTTGGAATAAAGAATGCCAACGCGCTTTCGACGATATCAAGGAATACCTCATGAGACCTCCAATATTGGTAGCCCCAGTTATGGGAAAGCCCTTTCTGATCTATATATGAGCGATGGATCACTTTCTTGGCGCAGCCCAGACAAGCGACGTAGGTCATGAGCATGCCATCTACTATCTCAGTAGAATAATGACCGGAGCAGAGTACAGGTACAACCCTATCGAGAATGAGTGCCTTGCTCTAGTCTTCTCCATCCATAAGTACGTAGAAGGAAAATCCACCCATGTAATCTCATGAGTTAATCCCCTCAGGGTCCTCATGATAAAACCTGGAGTGCTTAACTCTCGCCTAACCACATGGGCAATACTGTTGTCACCATATGACATGGTATTCGTCTCACAGATTGCGGTCAAAGGTCAAGCGTTAGAAGATTTTCTTGCAGCCCGCCCGGTACCAGAAACCTCAAAGCTCTACGAGGAGATCCTAGACGAGGTCGGTGACTCGAACCTGACCACGAGCGTAGAAGTCGTTTAGCGAATGTTCTTCGATGGTGTTTCAAGAACAGGGCCCAAAGGCAATTTTATCGCTGGTATTGGGATAATACTGGTCTCTCTATATGATTTGGTTATCAACTACGCCTACTCTCTCACTGAGCCATTGTCACGACCCGCACCAGGATTTTGGGGCACGAGAGCGTGGGTACATCCAGCCTATGCCACAGCATCGGCGGTAGAACGCTGTCTAGGTCACAGTAATACTATATAACTAAACACATGTCAATAATATCCATCTCCATAAGGAGGGCAATATACATCTCACAATAACTCACAATGTACACTCAATCACAACAACTATAAGGTATAAGGCACGATAAAAGATGAGAGAATGACATAGTTAAACACCATGTCTCAAGATAAATCACAGTCTAGATGTCCAACATAAATCTCCACAAGTCTCCAATTAAACTTAACATAAGTCTTAACATAAACTGAAATAAACCTCAATAAGTCTCAGATGCATAATATAGAAACTATCTAGATAACTGCAGGTAAAGTCTCATATAAAGGAACAGTCTCCTCTAAGATCTCTGGTGTGTAGTCTGCATCAATACTTGGTCCATAGTGTGTGGTACAGAACTCCTCAAGATCCTTTAAAAAAATATATCCAGTCAGGATTGGAACAAAATATACCTCTAACAGCAGTTCCACATATATTAACAAAAACTATAATACAATTTAAAGAAATACAAGACAGATAGAAAATACTGGCAATAAGAATACTGGAAATAAGGAATGCTGGATAAAGAAATACTGGAATAAAAAAATACTGGAACATCATCATCAATATATATCTAGCAATGAATAGAAATATAGGTACATGCAAGAACAATGAACTGGTATGTAAGTGTGTACGAGAACAATAACTAAAATATATAGACACGCTAGATCAATATACTAGGGAATACATGTCAAGAATCAACTAACTAAGTGTGTGAAATATCAGTATATCATGTGATAGGCTTGGGACTAATAAGACTCATTACATTGATTAGCGATCATCCTTGTACAGTCAGGCTAACCACATGTAATAGCGATGAGGCATGTAATGGTAAGGCTGCACCGACGTGAGGTGTGGGTGAGCTATGATGCATGTAATGTTTGGGTATGATCACATAAGCTACTAATATTTCCCTGTTTCCCCCCAGCTAGCATGATGGATTCTAATCATGACTCCTCGTGACAGGTCTCAATGATGCCAACTCGTGTAAATAACAGTGTCAGAGACATGTACGCTATACAACAAGAATTATAGAGATAATCAACATAATAAAAACTGTCACAGAATGTACTCGCATGTTGTCCTTAGCTAGCAATACCAATGTCCGGGTTCCAAGGTATCGTCTGAGTGATCCAATAATCCTATAGATATATCATAAACACAATACAGCATCAGACATTACACCAATACATAATCAAACACCATGATCTTAGAGACTATGCTAGGGGTCACGTCTGTCGTTGCTGCTCGGTTTTACGGCTCGACTCCGGTGATCGTCGAAGTCGAGTTCGACAGGGAAGGGTCACGGCTGGTTGGAAAGTGCAGCGGGAGATGGCGTTTAGCGGTTGCTCGTCGGGTTGGCAGCTTCAGGCAAACAGTTCGGAGGAGAACGGCGGGTCTCCGACGTTCAGGCGGTTGTCGATGAGGTCTGCAATGAGTTATCGACGAGTTCTGGGGGTATAGCGGATCCGCGGTGCTGCTACAATTTTTGGTCGTCGATGAGAGGGGGGGATGAAGGCGGGGTTGATGGCGAAAGACGGTGAGGCATCCGGTGTGTCGAGCTCCGGCAGGTTGAAGGTTCACGAGAGGGAGATGATGGGGCAGGGGTTGGCTGTGGCTATAGGGTTAGGTTGAGAAAGAAAAGGGAAAAGCAATACTATGTATGTATATATATATATATATAGTAGGCTTTGGGTTGACCTAGAATTAGGTCTGGTCAAGGTCTTCTTGGGATTGGGCTTTCTCATAGGTATTTCAATGGCTGGGATTTCAAATAAATAAAAGAAATTGCTAGAATGCATTGGTTCAATGGTCTGAGGCAATGGTTCAGGAAAATTAATGTTGTATTGCACACTTCCAAGAATTTATGGAATTTACACCTAAGGGAGAATTGGGTTTATTTATATATCGTATCCAACTAGATGGATACCTCAATGCACTCTTGCACCAAAGTGCCTAATAATTGAAAAGTTGCACAAGTGCGATTTATGAATTAATTTAATAAAAAATGAATGAAAGTGGTGTTCTAAAATCCAAAACGAAGGTAAAGTGCAACAAAATAAAATCATATTAATTTAAAATAATCAATTATCATGCAATTATTTACTCATTAATTACGAAAAGACGAAAATACCCTTAATCTGAAAAGTGAGGGTGACAAGTCTACCCTCCTTAAAAGAATTTTGTCCTCAAAATTAAAAATAAACTAGCACAAGAACAAACAATCAAATGATGAATTATACCTCAAGTCTCGAAGAGATATGGATACTGCTCTCGTATTTCGTCCTCTCTCTCCCAAGTTGACTCTCCTGGAGAGTGATGTCTCCATGCAACACGAACCAAGGGCATAGTCTGGTTCCGTAATGCCTTTTTTTTACGATCCAAGATCTTAACGGGTTGTTCAAGATATCTGAGTATCGGTCTGACTTCGATCTCCGAGTGGTCTAGTACGTGACTAGGATCTGCCACGTACCTTCTCAGCTGCGACACGTGGAATACGTCATACACTCCATCTAGAGCAGGCGGCAAGTCAAGTCTATAGGCCACTGCACCGATCCATGCAAGAATAATAAAGGGCCCGATGTATCGTGGACTATGCTTTCTGCCTCTGCCAAAATGAATCGTGCCCCGTGTCGGAGAAATCCGTAGGAACACCAAATCGCCAACCAAGAACAATAATCTTAATACGCAATCTAAATAAAACAATCACAACCAAAAACAAATCAAACCAATACCTGAACTCTAGGGGTCTACGGTGGCTATCGGCCCAATGTCGTTGTCTGTCATGCACCACTCACAGTCTGTCTCTGATAAGTTTTACCTTTTCTGCTGCATCCACGACCATTTCTGGTCCTAACAAAGCTCTCTCTCTAACATCATCCCAAGATAAGGGTGTACGACACCTTCGTCCATATAAAGCCTCGAATGGTGACATCTCAATGCTGGCCTGGTAGCTGTTGTTGTAAGCAAACTCTACCAAGTGTAGATGATCTTCCCAAGAACCTTCGAGATCCAATACGCAAGTGCGTAGCATATCTTCAAGTGTCTGAATAGTCCTTTCATACAGTCCGTCTGTTTGAGGGTGATACGCGGTACTGAACTTGAGCTGAGTGCCCAAGCTAGACTGCAGACTCCTCCAGAAATGAGAAGTGAAACGACTATCCCGATCTGAGACAATACTCAAAGGAACTCCATATAATTTGACAATCCGCTACACGTACATCTCCGCTAGCTTCTCCGTCGATGTACCCACTTTGAAAGGTAAGAAGTGCGCTGATTTGGTCAACCTATCTACGATGACCCAAATCGCGTCCTTTCTTCCTGGAGAACGAGGAAGTCCCGAAATGAAATCCATAGTCACGTGCTCCTAATTCTATTCTGGAATGGGTAATAGTTGAAGCAATCCTCCTGGCCTCTGTCGATATGCTTTCACCTGTTGGCACACTAAACATCGGGATACGAAGCGTGCTACTTCGCGCTTCATACCATACCACCATATTTGCTCCCTCAAATCTCGATAAATCTTGTTGGCCCCGGGATGCATCGAGTACTGAGAGCGGTGTGCCTCCTGCGAAACTTCTTCGTGCAGCTCTCCACTTGGCATACACATCCTCGTGCCATGTCGTAAGAATCCATCATCCGTAATAGTGAAGTCGTCTATCAATCCTGTCTGAACTTGTGCTCTAATATTCCTTAGAGTCTCATCATCATACTGCACAGCTCTAATTATGTCCATCAGCTCCGATTGTATCTGCAATCCCCACATCTGAATCTCAGCTCTTGGAACTAATATTTCAATTCCCAAGCTCTCCAGATCAGCTAATAAATGTCTATCCGAAGTCAAACACATAGCCATCGGATACCTGCTCAAGGCATCGGCGACTACGTTGGCCTTTCCTGGATGGTACTGTAATGAGATATTGAAGTCTTTTATCAATTCTAACCACCGTCTCGGTATCATATTCAGCTCCTTCTGCGTAAACATGTACTTCAAGCTCTTGTGGTCTGTGAAGATTTTTACGCGCTCTCTGTACAGATAGTGCTTCCACAACTTTAGGCAAAGATAACTGCTGCTAACTCTAGATCGTGAGTGGGGTAGTTCTTTTCATGAGGGCATAATTGTGTTGAAGCATAGGCAATTACTTTCCCATGTTGTTAAAGAACGCATCCCAACCCTTTTCCTAAAGCATCACTGTAGATAGTAAATCCACCTGTCCCTGAGGGAAACGTTAAAACTGGCGTTGTCGTCAATCTCCTCTTTAGCTTATCGAATGCAGCTTGACATTCTTCTGTCCAGACAAATTCTATATCTTTCTTGGTCAGTCTAGTCATTGGTTTTGCAATCTTGGAGAAGTCTTGTACAAATCTTCTGTAGTATCCTGCTAGTCCGAGAAAGCTCCTAATTTCAGCTATCATACTAGGGGTAGCCCATGACTCCACTACTTTGATCTTTTTTGGATTAACTGAGATTCTGTTACCTGTCACCATATGTCCAAGAAATTCAACCTTGTCAAGGAAGAACTCATACTTCGAAAGCTTCCCATACAACTTATCTCTCCTGAGAGTCTTTAAGACCATCCTCAAGTGCTCTTTATGATCTTCTGGGGTCTTCGAATATATTAGGATGTCGTCAATAAACACCACTATGAACTTGTTAAGGTACTGGTGGAATACCTTGTTCATCAAGTTCATAAATACAGCTGGTGCATTGGTTAGACCAAATGGCATTACTGTGAATTCAAACTTGCCATATCTGGTCAGAAAGGCTGTCTTCGATATGTCTTCCTTCTTTACTTTCACTTGGTGATAGCCTGACCTCAAGTCTATCTTTGAAAACACCTTTGCTCCGCTCAACTGATCGAAGAGATTATCTATTCTCGGCAGCGGGTATTTGTTCTTGATAGTGAGGTTATTCAGAGCTCTATAATCGATATACATGCGTACCGTGCCATTATTCTTTGGTACAAATAATATCGGTGCTTCCGATGGCGATAAACTGCATCTAATAAAACCTTTGTCTTGTAGCTCCTCAACTTGCTTGTTCAGTTCTACCAACTAGTTGTTGTTGACTCTATAGACATATTGAGAAATAGGCTCCACTACTGGTATCAAGTCTATAGAGAATTCAACATCTCTGTCTGGTGGCAAACCTGTAAACTCCTCTGGAAATACATCCTGGAACTCCGCTATCAATGGATGTGGTAACTCCTCTTCTTCCATCCTGGCTCCGCAAAAAGTGCCTCTACTCCGCTCCTCTGCTCCTCTCGCAATCTCGAACTCTGGTTCTCCGGGTGGTCGAAATACTACTCTACCCCCGTGACAATCTATAGAAGCATGGTGTTTACTCAGCCAGTCCATTCCGAGTATAATATCGTATCCCGGAAGTGGCATGACGAGTAAACTCACGCTCAAATCTTGGTCTTCCAATGATACTCTTCGATTCTTGCAACAATCACGGACTAGGATAATGCCTCCTCCTGTCGTGATCTTGCAAGTCCTATTTAATGGTTATGTTTCTAAATGGTACTTAAGGGCATAAGATACAGATACGAAACTATGGGAAGTGCCAGAATCAAATAACGCAAGTGCTGGAATAGAATCGAGTAAAACTGAACCTAAAATCACGTCTCTAGCTGGCTCGGCCTCCTCAGTAATCATGGCATAAGCTCGTCCCTGTGGTGCTCCTCTCTGCTGCTGTTGGTGCTGAGCCAACCTCTGCTGCTATGGTGGAAGTGTAGGTCCTCTCTGCTGGCCTTCTGGTATAATAAGTGCTCTGGCTGGTCCTCTCTGAGCTGTTGCTCCTCCCTGGGGAGTCTGAACAGCTAGGCAGTTCCTCAGCTGATGTGCTTCTGATCCACATGACAAGCAAGTGACCAACCTTTTCCTGTAGATGTCTTTTGTATGTCCCATCTTTTGGTAATACGCACATAGGGCAACGGGCTGATTCTGTCTCTGTGGTTGCTGTTGTTGAACATGTCCTCGAACTGGTGCCTGTTGCTGGTGTTGCTGCTGGTACAGCCTCTGTTGTTGTGGTTGTTGTTGAAAGTGTGGGCGCTTGGCCTATCCTGTGTTACCACTTGTTCCTCCAGAAGTATCACGTCCTCTCTAGGGCCTGAGGTCCAAGTCGTCTTCGGTAATCTTAGCATCCATCAGAATACTCTCAAATATAGCAGTACGTTGTCCCGAAGTACGAGACTTGATCTCCCTATTTAATCCTTTTCTAAACTTTCGTGCTCGGTCTCTTGGGTCTCGAATCATCGACGGCGTGAATCGACTCAATCGGCAAAACTCTGTGGCATATTCGTCGACTGACATACCACCTTGGATTAAGTCATGGAACTGACTTTCTAATGCTCCCAAGGCCACATCAGGAAAGAATTTCTTCTTAAAGAGCTCTTTGAAGTCCTCCTAAGTAAGTGCTTCAGCAGCGAATCTCGGCTCTGTACGATACCACGTCAGTGCGATATCAAACATCTGACTTCCAGCGGCCTCTATTTGAAGAATCTCCGGGATCTGTGATAAGCACAAGTTCCTCTCTATGTCCTCTAACCATTCATCAGCATAGAGTATTCCTTCTGTGCCCTTGAACTCTCGAGGCATCATCCTCTTAAAGTCTACTATGGTATCGGGCCTCTGTTGTTGCTGACCCTGATGTTGCGGTTGTCGTGCTACTCTCTCCACAGCCTAGAGAGTCACCTGATGAGCATTCTTCATGCTTTCTCTCATCAGTTCCGTCTACACCTGGTGTGCTTCTGCTTACATTCTCTGAGCTTTAGCTTGAACACGTTGAGCTTCTGCTGTTACTCTCTGGGCCTCTAGCATGCCCGGCATCAATGCGAACATCTGTGCCCCGTTAGTGGGCACTCCTCCGGAAATCGGTGTCGGCGGTGGTTGAAGGTTATCTGTCATAGTTGGGGCAATCCTCTGGATAGGTGGAGGAGGAATCCCGTTAGCTGCAGATACTCCCACACGAACAGGAGATGTAGAAGGAACTTCAGGTGTCTGTTCGTCAGGTTGAGAGATTGCAGACCTCTCTGAAGTTGATGCTCCCACTCTCATGGATCTAGTATTCGGCGACATTCTGAATACAGATCAAAAGAATTAATTAAGGTAATAGATATGATATTATGAAGGAAGGACCATAAAATGCTAAAGGAAGCAATTAATTCGAATAGCGATACGAAGTTCATAATTTTTTAGTGTGATTGAGCATACTCTCATCCTAGATTCTATTTCCTATATCCTATTACAGGCTCTTAGCAGTACAACTAACTTGTCGTACTACCACGATATCGTATAACTTGCAAAACTGGACCTGCATGGGCCACCACTAAAAATATGTCATGACCTGCACCCAGATTTTGGGGCACGAGAGCATGGGTACGTCCAGCCTACGCCGCAGCATCGACGGTAGAACACTGTCTAGGTCACATTAATACTATATAACTAAACACCTGTCAATGATATCCATCTCCATAAGGAGGGCAATATACATCTCATAATAACTCACAATGTAAACTCAATCACAACAACTATAAGGTATAAGGCACGATAAAAGATGAAAGAAATGACATAGTTAAACACCATGTCTCAAGATAAATCACAGTCTAGCTGTCCAACATAAATCTCCACAAGTCTCCAATTAAACTTAACATAAGTCTAACATAAACTGGAATAAACCTTAATAAGTCTCAGATGCATAATATAAAAACTTCTAGATAACTGCAGGTAAAGTCTCATCTAAAGGAACAGTCTCCTCTAAGATCTCTAGTGTGTAGTCTGCATCTATACCTAGTCCATAGTGTGTGGTACAGAACTCCTCAAGATCCTCTGAAAAAATATATTCAGTCAGGATTGGAACGAAATACACCTCTAACAACAGTTCCATATATATTGACAAAAACTATAATACAATGTAAAAAAATACAAGACAGATAGAAAATACTGGCAATAAGAATACTGGAAATAAGGAATACTGGAAAAAGAAATACTGGAACATCATCATCAATATATATCTAGCAATGAATAGAAATATAGGTACAGGCAAGAACAATGAACTGGTATGTAAGTGTATACGAGAATAATAACTAAAACATGTAGAGATGCTAGATCAATATACTAGAGATACATGTCAAGAATCATCTAACTAGGTGTATAAAATATCAGTATATCATGTGATCGGGTTGGGACTAATAAGACTCATTACATTGATTACAGTCAGGCTAACCACATGTAACAGCGATGAGGCATGTAATGGTAAGGCTGCACCGACATGAGGTATTGGTGAGCTATGATGCATGTAAAGTTTGGGTATGATCACATAAGCTACTAATATTTCCCCATTTTCCCCCAGCTAGCACGATGGATTCCAATCACGACTCATCGTGACAGGTCTCAATGATGCCAACTCGTGTAAATAACAGTGTCAGAGTCATGTACGCTATACAACAAGAATTATAAAGATAATCAAAATAATGGAAACTGTCAGAGAATGTACTCGCCTGTGGTCTTTAGCTGGCAATACCAATGTTCGGGTTCCAAGGTATCGTCTGAGTAATCAAACAATCCTATAGATATATCATAAACACAATACAGCATCAGACATTACACCAATACACAATCAAACACCATGATCTTAGAGACTACGCTAGGGGTCACGTTTGTCGTTGCTGTGCATAACAGACAGTCAATGGTACGGTCTTGCCAGTACGTCAATATACATATGGCAGTCTTCTAACACGCTACATGGTTACGGGTCAATGTAACTACGGGGTATCCGTGGTTATACTTGGTCCTCTAGTACCTAGGCCTATAATGTGTATATTATCTATCATATTAATTAATGCTAACTAATTACAATTATAAAAGATATATGTATATACATACTTAATAGAATTTATATAATGTACATATATACATATATTAAACATGGACTAGGGATGCACGTACACTACATTCTCGTATGTTTATACCAATTGAGAATTAATACTGGTACATATATATACATATTAAACATATTTTAGGGATATATATATATATATACAAGACATATATGTATATATGCAAGTGGAGATACACTATATATATATGTGTATATATACCAAAATATGTTTAACATATACAAATACATATGCATTTACATACATACCAATCATATACCGACATACCATCATATACTAAATACACCACGGCTAATATGTGTGAAGTACTACGAGGAATACGTGTATACGTGTACGTGTTCATGCATGCGAGGGGGATTCAAACCGGTGTACTCGAAAATGAAGGGTTCGATATCGAGGTTGTCACGAAGGAGGTGGCAGCGGGGTGCTGCTCTGTTTTATGGCTCGGCTCCGGTGATCGTCGAAGTCGAGTTCGACAGGGAAGGGTCACGGCTGGTTGGCGAGTGCAGCATGAGATGGCATTCAGCGGTTGCTCGTCGAGTTGGCGACTTCAGGCGAACGGTCCGGAGGAGAACGGCAGGTCTCCGACGTTCAGACGGTTGTCGATGAGGTCTGCAATGAGTTGTCGACGAGACTGGGGGTGTAGCGGATCTGCGGCACTGCTGTAATTTCCGATCGTCGATGAGAGGAGGGGATGAAGGCGAGGTTGATGGCGAAAGACGGTGAGGTGTCCGACGTGTCGAGCTCCGGTGGGTTGAAGGTTCACGAGAGGGAGATGATGGGGCGGGGGTTGGCTGTGGCTTTAGGGTTAGGTTGAGAAAGAAAAGGGAAAAGCAATACTATGTGTGTATATATATATATATATATATATATATATATATATATATATATATATAGTAGGCTTTGGGTTGACCTAGAATTAGGTCTGGTCAAGGTCTTCTTGGGATTCGGCTTTCTCATGGGTATTTCAATGGCTGGAATTTCAAATAAATAAAAGAAATTGCTAGAATGCATTGGTTCAATGGTCTGAGGCCATGGTTCAGGAAAATTAATGTTGTATTGCACACTTCCAAGAATTTATAGAATTTATACCTAAGGGAGAATTGGGTTTATTTATATATCGTGTCCAACTGGATGGATACCTCAATGCACTCTTGCACCAAAGTGCCTAATAATTGAAAAGTTGCACAAGTATAATTTATGAATTAATTTAATAAAAAATGAATGCAAGTGGTGTTCTAAAATCAAAAACGACGGTAAAGTGCAACAAAATAAAATCACAATAATATAAAATAATCAATTAGCATGCAATCATTTACTCGTTAATTACGAAAAGACGAAAATACCCTTAATCTGAAAAGTGAGGGTGACAGCCGTTCTCCAATAATATGACAGAGTATAACGCCCTCGTCATTGGGCTCCAACTCGCCAAACAAGTAGGAGTGGACTAAATAGAAGCCTACGGTGATTCCAAGCTGATAGTCAATCAAGTCCAAGGCGAGTACAAAGTCCGGAATGAAGATCTACTCCCCTACTACCAAGCCACGCATGGAAAAATCTCCACCTTCGAGGGGTTCTTCATAGAGCATGTCCCTCGGTTACAAAATATTGAGGCTGTCCCTTGGTTATAAAATATTAGGCTGACGTCTTGGTCGACCTCGCAGCCTCTCTAGCTGTTCCGGTCAATACTTATGAACTGATCACCATGATCGGTCAGGAGCTGGTCTACTCAAAGAATAACCTCTATCAGTTCCTAAGCTACTCAGTAGAGATGAGCACCGACTCCCAAGACTGGAGACTCCCATTCATCGACTATGCAGTCTATGAAATTCTGTATGAGAACCCAAAGGAAGCCACTTACATCAAAAGACGTTCCCTCTGGTTCTACTATGATACGGCTACCAAAATGCTTTATCGCCGCTTCTATGACGGTCTTCTGCTACGATGCCTATCACATGTATGTGGTTTACGGTACCCAATAGCAGGCTCTCCGTAAGACCCACTACGTGGTTTACGGTACCCAATAGCCAGGGCCCAAGCTAGATGACCGCCTTCGGAGAATGGGTTACTACTGGCCGATAATGGTAGCAGACGCCATTGACTATGCAAGGAAGTGCCAAGCGTACCAAATCCACGCAGATTTTATCACCAGCCCTCGGAGTTTGTATACCCGACTATTGCATCCTGGCCATTCAAAGCCTGGGGCATGGATATCATAGGGTCGATCAGTCTGCCTTTGTCTAAGGGACATCGGTTTATCCTCGCCATTACAGACTACTTCTCCAAGTTGGCGGAAGTCGTACCACTCATTGAAGTTAAAATATCAAACATGATCACTTTGTCAAGTATCATGTCATATACCGCTTCGACTTCCCATAAAGGATCATCCATAACAATGGTCCACAGTTTGTAAGTCATGCTTTTTATCGGTTCTGTGACAAGAACCAAATTCAGAATATAGCCTCAACTGTCTACAACCCAGCAACAAATGGTCTAGTAGAAGCCTTCAACAAGAATATCATAAAGCTCCTCAAGAAGTTCGTGTCATCGTAGAAACACGACTGCAATGAGAAGCTACGTGAATGCCTCTGGGACTACCGTACAATAGTCCAGACGCCAAATGGTAGCACGCCATTCTTCTTGGTCAACGGGAATGAAGCAGTCCTCCCCCTCAAGGTCAAAATTCTCTTGCTCCATGTAGCCCTCTTCAACCGGCTAACCGTCAACGACAATTACCGCCGAAGGCTACAAGAGTTAGAAGCACTCAACGAAAAATGTCTCTTAGCTCAATAGAGCATTAAGATGTACCAAGCGCGTCTCTCGAGAGCCTTTAACAAACGGGTGAAGAAGAAGACTTACCAAATGGGTGACCTCATCCTGACAGTAAGAAGGCCGATGGTTATGACCCACAAGATGGCCGATAAGTTCCAACCCAAATGGGAAGGTCTGTTTGTCATAGAATTAGTATTCTCCAATGACGCCTACCAACTCGCAAAGCCCAATGACAACTTGCTTATGATGCCCATCAACGACAAGTTCCTAAAAAGTACTACATCTAGGGCTAGGTCGGTACTTTCCTATCCACATCAAAGACAATATGTATAATATTTACACTCTTGGTTCTTTTTCCCTAATAACTGCCTATGTACGGACTTGTCCTTTCTATACAAATCATTGTAGAAGACATTATCGGTATTCAGAAGTCCTGGATACTTAAAAGATAATGGATCCTCAAAAAGTTCTCCAGCGGAGCATTTCTCAGTTCCACTTGCACACTCCCGCAGTGACCACTCAAACCAATCTTGTTAGGCGTTAGCCTTGTTCACATTACCTCTAAGCTATCGTCATGACGATCTCCCCAATGGAACAACCCTCAGGTCTATCTATATTCCCAGATAGACTATAATAAATAAATTACTCCTTAGTAAATTTTTTGGATATTGGATCACGTCCATATTACCTCTGAACTATCGTCCTAACATTTTTTTGACCATTTTTGCCATATCCTTCGTACCTCTGAGCAAACTTTTTGGATTTGGCTGTCGATCATCACGTCCATATTACCTCTGATATCTGTTGTTATCTCAACTTATCATCCGTACTTAACCCTAAGTACACTAGCGGTGCTAAGTCCACAAAACCTATCATGTCCATATTACCTCTGAAGAGTTTTATTTCAAACTTATTACTTGCCCTCTCGTGCGTAAGAAGTAATAAGTCCACTAAAAATCCCCCAGTAGGATGTCCTCAATTGTAGTAAACAACCACGTCCATGTTACCTCTAGCTCGCTTCTTTTTTCCTTCCACCAAAAATACTGGGATCATACCTAACCTCTTGGTACGACTATCGATCGGCTCATCTCTACGTCATCTCTGAGCTATCGTCCTCACATCCTTTCCAGTAGGGTTTGCCATATCTTTATTACCTCTGAGCAAGCCTTTCCCTACGACTATCATCAGTCGCCATCTAAACTTATCACCTGTACTTAAATTTAATTATACCAGCGGTGCTAAGTCCACCAAACTTGCCACATCTATACCACCTCTTGCAAGGCTTATTTTGAACTCATCACTTGAATTCAAATGCATAGTAAATAAGTAGGAAAGCCAAGCCACCAATTCTGATCCATGGATAAAATACTCTCATAATATATGACAAACAATAATAGAAGCACTCAGGAGCACGGAGAATCAGAGTCTTCCAGGTTATCTACAAAGATGGCAAAAATATGTGGGACACAGACGTCCAAATGATGTAAATAGTTCATCAACAGGACAAGCACAACTACTTATCAAAAGAGGGTGGTTCAAATCCCCATATGTTATCCTAGACAATTATTCAAGTGAATGGCGCAGTGCATACAGAACCCGAGGCTAAATAATACAAATTATCTCTAAAAATAGGTAAACAAAAATGAACCCTACGATTCAAGGTTCGATCAGGACAGTAAGATGTCACACCCCTACGTACTTCTCCAAGGACACTTGGGAAATATGACATTTGATTTGGGGTGACATATTTGAATGACCGTGAGGCAACTCTAGAGGGAGATGAATAGAGTGCAATGGAATAATCTACCTAATTTAAGATTATCAGAATGAAGGCAGTTGCTAACTAAAAGTGAATATAAAGACAGTAAAGTAAAGTAGTAAAGTAGAGAGAGAAAGCAAACACCAAGATGTATACTGGTTTTCCTCTGAGAGGACTAGTCTAGTCCCGAGAACTCAAGCTCAGAGTTTTCTCCACTATAATTACCAATAGTGAATCACAAGCTTTGATCCGAAGGCTTGTCACTTCTTTACACCCTGAGGTTTGATTCGAAGTCTCGCAACTTCACAGCTTAGAGAGAGAGGGTAACTGATGGAAAAAAGTATCACTACCATATTTTCTAGGAAAGGGTATTTTAGTAATTTTCTATTTAATTAATTATTGTGCTTGATAAATAATTATTTATGGTATTATTTAATTGTTGTTAGATATTATTTATTTATTTTGGACTTGTATTAGTGGACCTAACTAGTTTAGTTTGGACACATGGACCAACATAAATTAATTAGTTAGACTTAGCCCATTTAGAAAGCCCATTGTTAAGGAGATGGATTAAATTAATTAAATCATTAGACTAGAAGCTTCCTTCCTTAATTATTTCTTTATGAGAGGCCCCAAGGGGTATAGTGGACATTACATGATTACTTGAGGGAGAGGAAAAGGGGCCGGCCTATTTAAAAAGAGGGAGGGAATTCTCTCTCCTCTTTTTTATTCCAATAGATCTAGAATTTTCCACTACCAAATTTTCTTCATTCCCACTTCATTTACCTACCAAATTCATTCCAATTCCAACCCAAATCACCATTAGAGACTTGAGAAGCAAGAATCTAAAAGGAGGAAACAAGGATCTACAAAGAGGAGCAAGGATCTATAATTTGGAGGCAATTTCATCTCAATTGGAGGTTTCATTGGAAATCCTTCTCCCAATAGGTATAATTCAGTTTTTTCTCTTAAAATAACTTCTAAATCTGAGATTTAATCATAGAAAATTAACCCATATGTATATACTACCCATAGGATTTGGTTTTGTGTTCATAGGAGGCCTGTTGAGAAAGTTATGGTACTTTTTGTGTCAATTTTGGGAAAATTCCGAGATTGACATTTGTTGGGTGTATCAATTGATCCTATATATCAATTTGGTATATGTTTATTTGTTTGGGGCTAGTGTCGTATCCATAATTGGGTACGTGTAGGTCGTATTCCAACAATTTGGTGATACGTGTTGTTTTGGGAATTTTTTCTCCAACACGGGACTTTGTACATGTCATATTTTGACACGGACACATAGATATATATTTGACACTTTATTTTGTTCATAAATATTATATGTGACTTGCTTGTGTCCTTCGGGGTACAATTGGGGGTGTGGTGGACTCATGTCACATGCGTATCCTAGATCTAGTGGGATACGGTATGATACTTTCCATGTGTTATGTATTTATGTGTAGATCTAATTAATTGTACTTTAATTCTTGAATTATAATTGTGTGTATATATATATATATATATATATATATATATATATATATATATATATATATATATATATATTATATATGTATTATGGTGTATTTATTATAGTATTTATTGTAGCATAGATCTATGTATTAAATATGTACTAATAGAATATAGATTATGTAGCTTTCTTCTACATGCATTAGTATATTTGTTATAATATATGTTAGGGATATAAATATATGAATATATTTTTCTAAAATATATGTGTATATTTAATTAAGTAATTAGATTATTTATAATTATTATATGATTATTTATATATATGTATAGATGTATATTTATTATATATGTTGTATGTGTTGTTGTTGTTATATTAAATATGTACATAATAATATGAGAGGGTATGTATAGTTATTATATATATAGATATATATATATTTATATTTAATTGGATGATATATTTATATATATATATATGTTTTATATATATTATATATATATTTTTTAGGTTTTTAGCGACGGAGGTATTAATGACAGCAGCCGCTATCATTAATACAGCAACAGCCGCTGTAGCAGTGGCGGGCTATTAATGACAGCAGTCACTGTCATTAATACAGAAGCAGAAGGAAAACTTAATGCAGCAGCAGCGACGGCGGAAATGGTGACGGTTGCAAACCGTCACCAAAGCAGCAGCAGCAGTACCGATTCCAAACAACAGCAGCGACGGCGGCTTCAGTGACAGCCAGAACTATCACTAAAAGCTTGGTTTCAGTGTATCAGTGTTTTTTAACACTATTTTCAGCGATAGTTAGCCAGATTATTATATATATGTGTTTATATACTTATATTTATATATATATATGTATATATATGTATTAATATTGAGATAATATACTATTATTGCTATTTTTCTTATTTGTATAATATTAGTATATATTTATATATTATATATGAGGGTATTAGTATATCAAAGTATTGAGTATTACCTTGAGGAACCAAGGTAAGTATATTATCTGTATTGATGTTGTATTCCATATCTAGGTCTTCGAGGCACCGAGTCAGACATCTGTGAGACTATTCATTGGACTTCAGGCGAGTACATTATCTGATAGTTCTCATTTATGATATCCTCTATGTTCATTGTATCTAGTGTAGATATCCATGTTCTCTTGACACTATGGTTACACGGATTGGTATATCCGGATCTCGTCATGAGATGTTATTCCTTGGTATATGGTGTATATGGTGCAAGTATTATTTTATTGGTTATCTTGTACATATACAAACACCGATTCTCGGGAAGACTAGCTATCTTCTTGGAAAATCTCGTGCCATAGCATACCGTGGTTGGATCTATTATACCAGTCGGGGTGGGGAGTATTAGTATAGATATATGATCAATATCCCTATTGTATCAAGTACTGATTACTGAATAGTGTTGATCATACACCGCACGTAAGATTAGCCAGACTGTATTGCATCTTGCCCAAGCCGATCACATGTTAAGCTAGTACTCACACACTTAGTCATTAGTATTCTTGTTTCATTGGCATATTGTTCATTATTGTATTTATTTCCAATATTTCCTTATTGTATATATATCTCTTGTATCTATTGTGCATCTTGTTTATCCACAGCTATTTACTGTTACATAGTTTTTATCATTGATTAGAACTGCTGTTAGAGATGTACTCTGCTCCTTTTCTGACTGGATATATTTTTCCAGATGACACTAAGGAGTGGTACCCTACCTATTATGGACCCCAGGATGTTGTGGGTTTAGATTCTGAGACCCTGGCTCAGGAGGGACTTATTTCAACTGAGACAGTTGACCCAGGAGTTGTAGCTTCGTAGTATTCTTTTGTACTGGATTTGTCTCCAGCTTATTCCTGTTATTTCTTCAGACTCATTGATGTATTATTTTAGACTCATGAGTTGTATTATGACTATTCTATTCTTTATCTGATTCGTGCTCATTTCTATCTTAGTTATGTGATTGAGTATATTATCATTTTGGTGGTTTATTATATTGTTAGATAGATTATCTAGACAATGTTCTACCGCCGATTCTGCGGCGTAGGCTGGACGTTGTTTCCGACTTGTACCCTTACACCGGGTGTGGGTCGTGACACAAAGTTCTTTATAACTCAAAAGACTTCTAGACCGAGATCACACTTAGCACTAGGAAGGCTAGGGAGTTGCTCTTTGAGATGAGAAAGTTAAGGCTTTAGGGATTTGCTCACAATAGGATATAAGACTTAAGAATGGTTGAGTGAGTAAGAATGAAGAATTGTAATCATATTTATAGGGTGTAGGCAAACAGAATTCGGCCAGAATTTGGTCAGGGTTTAATTCAAATTTTTAACCGTTGGGCCAAGAAATCAGGAGCTATTGAACTGATTGATTTCATACCAAAAGGGTATCCGAGTTTAGTCCGAGTTCGGCACGAGTTCAGCCCGATTTTGATCTCTTAGTATGGTAGACTTTGTAAATGAATATGGCCTGATTTGATGGATAGGTTCTTTGGTTCATTTGAGTGGACTAGGAATCTGGGTATATGTATTTGGGATTTGCCAGTGCGACTCAGCTTACATTTATCCTAGACTTAAATAAATGCAAGATAAAATTTGAATAGATGAAATACAGATGACATGTAATAGCAGTATTGAGGCTTCATATCACGATATATCAATGCATGGTTTAGTTAGCTATCTAAATCAAGTTGGCTGAGACCGGATGGGCCAACAATCTTTTCCATTTTGATATTTGACAAACTATGAATGATACTGCAAGTATTTGATATGCAAGGCTCCCCTGTAACTATGGAGTAGTTGATATGCTGAAGACAACGTCTGTCAAGTATCATCTGGTATGTTAGTATCATGTATGTCTTTCTCCTCCGTTATTATTTGATCGAAATGGCATGCTTCTCCGAAATCGGTGAGATGGCAAGAAAAACCAGAGAGTAAAGTGTATACAGGATAATATATAATGACAAAAAAAATTGCATTAAACTTTTATTCATTTGAAAAGAAAATATACAAAAACAGATGTGTAGTAGAAACATCATAGTAGAGCATCTATAAGTAAACTTTTTAAACATTTGAAAATTATTGAGAAACTAGTTGTCATGTTCATCATCTTCATCATCCGGTTCAACTATTCTTTTTGGATCAAAGAAGGTATCAGCTGGATCCAAGTGTCGTAGAACATAAGGGTGATCAATACAAAATCCTTGTTGATTTGGATTCCGGAGAATCGAAAAAGGACCGACTGGGTGCTTCGATAGGGTGTACTGGATGTCTATTAAAGTGTTGCCAAGTGCCTGAGTCTGAAGAGTTTGGCGATGATCAGTACCACGATTGCGTATATCTTCTTGGTGAAAGCGATCACGAAATAGATTGAAAATAGACTCTAAGGTTTGCAGTTGTTCATCAATAGGAGGGACATAATCAACATGATGAGTGTTGGAGTTTGATGATGAGTTATAAGGTAAAAGCATAGTTGGCTCAAATCTCCAAATTCTATTGAGGTATAAAGGTTTCTCAAAATTTGGACAAGTATCCAAAGGAATATCGAAATAGTTGAAAATAGTTGGTAAGTACATGGCGTATAGTAGTGGATGCCATTTCTTGCGACATTGAACCATTTGAGATAAGATGGTCTTTGGAACATTGAAATTTATGCCGAAATGGAAGTGATATAAAGTTAACATTTTTAGATAAGAGACCTCATCAAAGTAAGTCTTCTTAGGTAAAAAAAAGTTGAAAAAAGTATGATGCATTTCAAAGAAGTGACCATTCAAATATCTAGCATAAAATTTATCAGGTGGACATGCAAGAGTGTGACAAAAGATATTCTTGAAAGAATCTAGGTTTAAGTCATGGTCGAATTGAACTTGTGTGATGTTGACTAAGGTTTGTCCATCAGCGGGAATGCGTAGGATTTCACCCAAGTCTTTTGCATCGAATTCAATTGGAATGCTATGAACTCTAGATGAAATAGTGTCATGTTCATATGTTAAATTACAATAGAACATTTGAATAGCATTGGTGTAAATTTTGTTACGGGTTGTAACAAATTCTTTAAGTTGAAGTTCTTGAAAAGTAGGTAGATAGTCTATGTGTTGGGAAGAAAAATCAATAGGATGGCCAAAACAGATGTGTCTCTTAGAGAAGTCATTAAACCAATCTTTTAAATTTTTGAGGCTCCGAAAGGTGAAACCATTGAATTCTCCTATGTTTGGCATAATGGGACAAAAAAGAGAGTCGGAAAAGGAATCTTCTTTCCTTTTAGGGGTCTTTGGAGAGAATGTTGGAGGAAATGCTAAGGTTTATTTGTGGAGGAAGAATAATTTTTGTTGGACTAAATGAATGAGCAAAGAAATGATCTATATATAGAGTAGCAGAAACCTAAATTAGGAAGAGAATTAAATGATATAGTATATTCTGGAATTAAACTAACTGAGTTCGGTCCGAGCTCGCCCGAGTTCGCTCTGAGCTCGCCCGAGTTCGGTCCAAATTCTGTTGACATTTATTTCCAGAATCTCAATATAACTTTGATCGATATTATGCCTTTCTTGACTTGATATAAATACATAATAATAAGTGCTGAACTTAAATCGTGCATTTTTAAGAGTTTAATCATCTCGGAGTAGCTGTAGAGGTCGGATCCCAGCTAGCGGTGGTCCGAAGACTCTTAAATGTTGTGTCGCTTAAGATTTTTTACACCTTTTTGACAGAAGGGCCCTTTCGGCTTGTATCCAAAATTTCCAAAACTTATCAAAAGTGTGACAAAAAATTTGTAAAGCATCTTATAATTATTATATTCTATCATAATCTAAAAGACCTAATTCTCGACGGATAAAGTTGAACCGATCTTCAGCTAAAGATTTAGTTAAGATGTCTGCTAGTTGATGTTCCATGTCCACATACACTAAACAAATATCTTCGTGTGATTGATGATCCCTTATAAAATGATGACAGATTTCTATGTACTTAGTGCGTGAGTGGCATACTAGAATTTTGGTGAGATTAATGGTACTAGTGTTATCATAGAAAATATAAATATTCTTATAGTGCAGATTAAAGTCTTCTAGGGTTTGCTTTATCCATAAAATTTGAGCACAACAACATCCTGCGATGATATACTCTGCCTCAGTTATTGATAATTTTGTTTCTTGCTAAACCAGGAGACTAGAGACTTTTCTAGGAAATGACACGTGCCACTGGTGCTTTTTCGATCGACTTTGCATTCTACAAAATCAGTATTCGAGTAACCAGCAAGGTCAAAGGACTTAGTTTTGGGATACTATAAGCCTGCCGACAAAATTACTTTAAGGTATATAAAAATACGCTTAACTGCGCACAAATGTGATTCCTTAGGATTAGCCTGATATCTAGCACAAAGACATATAACAAACAAAATGTCTGGACGACTAGCAGGTAGATATAACAAACTACCAATTATACCTTGATACTTACGTATGTTTGTTCGTTTACTGCTTTCATCAAGGTCAAGCTTAGTGGATGTTGCCATTGGAGTTCCGATAGGTTTTGCACTGTCCATGTCGAACTTTTTGAGCAAATCCTTCGTGTACTTAGCCTGATGGATAAAGGTTCCTTATGAATCTTATTTGATTTGCAATCCTAGGAAGAAAGTTAGTTCTCCCATTATTCTCAACTCAAATTCACTCTGTATACACTTAGCAAACTCGTTACATAGCATCTCATTAGTAGATCCAAATATGATATCATCAACATATATTTGCACTAATAACAAAGAATCAGCAAAAGTTTTTACAAAACGGGTAGTATCAATTTTTCCTTTTGAAAAACCGTTTCCAAGTAGAAAGAGGCTAAGATGATCATACTAAGCACGAGGGGCTTGTTTGAGTCCGTATAGAGCCTTTCGTAACTTAAATACGTGGTCAGGATATTTGAAATCTTCAAAACCAGGGGATTGTTTGACAAAACATCTTCTTTGATAACACCATTTAGAAAAGTAGTAACATTCATTTGAAAAAGATTGAAGTTATGAAAACTAGTAAAACCATAAATTATTCGGATAGATTCAAGTCTAGCAACAGGAGCATAGGTCTTATCGTAGTCAATTCCTTTCTCTTGGTTGTATCCTTGAGCTACGAGACGTGCTTTATTACGTGTAACTGAACCATCCTCATTTAATTTATTTCAAAAAACCTATTTAGTACCAATGATCGGATAATCATTAGGTTTAGGAATAAGTTTCCAAACTTGATTGCGTTCAAATTAATTGAGTTCCTCTTACATAGCAGAAATCTAAAATTCATCAACAAAAGCTTCATCAGTATTTTTGGGTTCTATTTGAGAAATAAAAGCAACATTTGTAATGATATCTCTATTTGAGGAACGTGTACTTGTACCTTTCGATATATCACCTATTACCAAGTTCTCAGGATGATCTGTGGAGAACTTTAGTCTCCTTGGCAGACTTTCCGGATGACTTGTACTATTTGTATCTTCTGATTTCTTATTTGTTGCGGGTTGACTACCTTCATCGTCACTTTCGTTTCATGCTTGAGTGTTGTGTTCATCAAATATAACATTGTTTGATTCTTCAACAGTTGATGAGGTTTTGTTGAATACTCTGAATCCTTTACTTTTGGCGGCATAACCTTGAAAAATACCTTCATTGGCCTTGGAGTCAAATTTTTCTAGATTATCTTTGGTATTAAGAATAAAATATTTGCAGCCAAAAACTTTAAAGTAACTAATTGTGGGGATTTTACCAAACCTTCTACCAAACCAAAGTTCATAGGGGATTTTCTACGATATAGGTCGAATAAGCACCATATTCAAAACATGGCATGAAGTACTTACAGCTTCAGCCCAAAAGTATTTCGAAAGGTTATACTGATTTAACATGACTCTAGCCATATCGCCAAGAGTTCTATTCTTTCGCTCTACAACTCCATTTTGTTGTGGAGTTATAGGACAAGAAAATTCATGAGAAAAACTATTTTTATTGCAAAATCTTTTGAAATAACTGTTTTCGAATTTGCTTCCATGATCACTTCGGATACGAGTAATCATGAAACCTTTTTCATTTTGAACCTTTTTGCAAAAATTGACAAATTCAGATACGAGTACTTACAGCTTCATTTTTATTTGCAAAAAATAAACCCATATGTATCTAAAAAAATTATCAACAATAACATAAGCATAAAGCTTACTGCCAAGACTGGCGACTCTATTGGGTCCAAATAAGTTTATATGCAAGAGTTGGAGAGATCTAGAGGTATTTACAGAGTTGATTGATTTTAAAGAAGATTTAGTAGTTTAATTCTTTTCACAGTCAACAAATACCATATCTTTCTTGAAAGTAATCTCTGGTAAGTCTCTTACGAGTTTCTTTGTAGATAGTCTTGCAATAATATCCATGTTTGCGTGTCCTAGACGCATATGTCATAGCCAGCTGTCATCTTTGTTGGCGTATAGATATTTGCCTGCATTGTCAATATCTTTTGCAAGATAGAAAATATATATATTGTCTTCCCTGATCCCTTCAAAGATAACCTTACGAGTGGATCTTTCATAAAAAGAATATTTGTTTTTAACAAAGTTAATACCATAACCATGGTCAGCTAAATATCATAACCATGGTCAGCTAGATGACTGATGCTGAGTTGGTTGTGTTTTAATTTTGTTACTAGATAAACGTCTTTTATGACAGGATTGGGAGGAACACATATGTTATCATTACCAATAATGTATCCTTTAAGGTTATTGCCGAAGGAGACATAACCTTCTTTCTTCATCGATAGCGTTGTAAATAGGTTAGGATCACCAGTCATATATCTTGAGCAACCACTATCGAGAATTCACTTGCTTCTAGCATGAGAGGGTTGGTTCACCTACAAAATGGGTTGTAGATGTAACCCTTGGTACCCATTTCCTTGAGGGTCCTGCTATGTTAGTTTTTGGTACCCATGCATAAATATTCATGTCTACTCATTTTTTTGTTCTACCGAATTTAGATATATGTCCTTTCTTACCACAGTAGTGACATATAGCTGTATGATTAATGCTTGGTGCAACATGATAGATATGATTATGTGAAGCAGTTCTTTATAGTCAGTGTGGATAGAATGCATGATTGTGTGAGACATTTCTTTGGGGTCTTCTATAATAGAATGCATGATTGTGTGGAACATTTCTTTATGGTTTTCTATAATAGAATGCATGATTGTGTATGGTTCTATATGCGTAATGATTGCATGAACTATTATGCATATAGCTAGGAGCATAACTGTGAGTGTTCTTTTGTCTTACTACGTGTCTCATGCTAGGTTGGGTGGAGGTTTGTTCGACCTGTTAACCCAATCTAATCTCTAACTTTTTAGAGGTAGCGTATACTTCATCATATTTAGCAGTGAGAGCATCTATTCTACGTGCAACAATGGAATACTTCTTCTTTTCAGATTTGAGTTCTTTTTTAAGTTTAGCGTTCTCCTTACTGTGCATTCTCCGGCACCCACTGCACCGGCGACGGCTGCTCCATCCCGGCGGTCCCTGCGCTCCGGCCGGACCCCGCTGACCCAGGCGGCTCTTCCTCCACCGTTCTCTACAACTCCACCCCGCTCCTCCCTCCTGTCGATCGAACTCCGGCGGCTCCGCACTCCGACTGGCAAATGCCTCGTGGAGGTTAAGCTTAAGTCTAGAATTCTTATTTGAATCGTTTGAGGTATCATTTACTTCACTCAGTAGAGATGTTAGTCTTTCTATTTTAGTTTGACATTCTTGAACATCTTTCTTAGCATTCTTGTACTTATTTCTAAGTTTCCTAAAATCATCAAGCAGATCACTAAAAGTATTACCTAGTTCATCAAAAGTAAAATTATCATAAGAGTTGTTATCCGTTACCTTATCAACTAATGCCATGAAGCATAGATTTGCTGCTTCTCGAGGATTCTCTTCTTCGGATTCACTAACGTCACTTTCGTGCCAAATACTAGTGTTTGCATATTTTCGTGATGATGTTCTTCTAGATGAGTAATTGTGGCAATTTTCTTTTCTTAGGGTTGGACAATCTTTCTTTATATGCCATATCTTCTTACAATTATAGCATATAGGCTCTTCATCACTGTTGTCAGTTGTCACGCTCCTGTCCCAAAATACGTAGGACTAGGAACACGTAAGCATGTCAGCCGTATGTATATGGCAACTCCAATATATGGATACCATAATACACACGTACGCCGTAATATGAATAATAACTCACATGTGGTATAAATATTATCACAAGTCACAAGGCATAACTAAATCTCATCCACATAATCAAATAGAAATAAATAACCAATCTACTATATAACTGAATCAAGTATGAAATGCTTGATAAGAACAAGTAGTTGGGTGGAGACAAATCTACTACCAACTAGAACATAAGAAAAACCACATGTTTGTGGTATTAAACAAAAGAATAAAATATATTATTTCAATGACAGGGTTTGTGCGAAACCCGCGCCCTTTGGTTTACAAACAAACTTGTACAGTGTAATCCTATGCGAGGATGTGGGAGTACAATTTATTTAATCTAGGTAGATAATTGCTATAGGTGTCTGATCTGCGGTCGATCACTTTAGCCCTTGGACTGCGCGATGTTGAAGAAGTGCCATGGAAGACAGGTAGTAGCTTCGAAGGTTGTGGGGGAGGGTGGATGCACGATGCCGACGTCGTCGATTCTCGCTCTTTGCCTGAGCCCCGGGTACTCTCTCTCTCTCTCTCTCTTCTCTCTTCGACCTGGCTCGATCTTCCGAATTGTCGACCCTGGATCTGATATTGGTATCTTTACCAATTTTTCCGACCCTGTTCCCCATTGATAGGGGCCTCTATTTATAGAGTCTTTGGTGACAGTGACCACTCCGTTGGTGTAGCAACCGAGGAGTGGAAAGTACAGCACCCTATTACACAACGGTTAAAGTAACCAATGCCTACGTATAGATGATCTTTTGAATGAGCGGGTAACGCGGGTCCAACTAAGGGGACACAACGCGTACAATTGCTACTAAGATCATGGCGTAAAAGCCACGTAGGTAGGTATCCATTGTGTAAAAGGGGTTGGCGTAGAAGCCAAATGTCCTTCACCATGGCATAGAAGCCGAACAGGCATAGAAGCCGAGTTGGCATGGAAGCCGGGTAGTCGTAGAGACTGAGAGGGCGTTGAAGCCGGATGGGCATTGAAGCCGAGTGGTCCTAGAGGCCGAGAGGGCATTGAAGCCGGATAGGCGTAGAAGCCGAGTGGTCCTAGAGGCCGGATGGGCGTAGAAACTGAGCGGTCATAGAGGCCGAGAGGGCGTTGAAGCCGGATGGGCGTAGAAGCCGAGTGGTCCTAGAGGCCGAGAGGGCGTTGAAGCCGGAGGGGCACAGATCCTGAATAGGCATAGAAGCCGCTGCGTACCGTGGTGTTGTGGACGCCTTTAGCCAGAATTACGGCTTTTGAAGATATAATCAAATCTCTTGCAGAGATTTGCCATCATCTTATGTATTAAATGCGGAGGCGTATTTTGAAGGTCTGCACCCCTTCTGTGCACCTGTCGCAGAGATGTGCCTTGAGATAAACTGTCACCGCTCTGTACAATTAGACGTGGAGACGTGCCTCGAATCCCGTACGAAGTGCAGCTTTTGACATAGCAGGCGGTTTGTCCGCTGCGGATCGTAAAACGGCTCATGTTTGCCTGTGTAAAACAGGGCAGCGTATTCCCTTGTACGCAGAAGAGCGGTTTATGCGGAGGGGACTCCAGTAAGCGACGATTCGGTGATCTTTTAACTAAATCCTCTGCATTAAATACAGAGATCCGCCATCATTCTGTGGTGCGCGTCCCGAGGGGCCTGCCGTCGTTTTCAGCCGTCATCTGGGTAGTCGTGCATCACCTTTTGTCAGGAGTCAGAGGTCAGATTCACTGCATGACTTGACAGGTTCATTTCGGGGAAGATGAAGCGTTCCTCGTACGCTATAACGCTGCTTCGAGAGCGGATGAGTTTTGCGCCATAGAGGCGATGGAGAACTCTTTTTATGCTGGAGCGGCCTGGACATACTGCACTTACGCTGATGGTCCTGTGAGCTTTATTCTTTATGCTGGAAAAAGCTCTATTGTACGCTTGATGGCTCTGGAGGCCTTTGTTCACGCTGCTCTGCATTAAGAGGCTGCGTAGTTCATCCCATCGTATTTTTTATGCTTCTATAAGACCCCCTTCAGAGCTTTTAAATTCCTTGGAATTTGAAATGCTTTGAACGAAGCATGAACGGCCCCTCGTAACTCGAAACGTTTCTGAATGGAGCCTTGAAACGGTCGGTGCAGACTTTATGGCAGATTTATTGGGGACCGCTGTGACCTCTTTCGCCTATAAAAGGCTGGGGGAGTTATCCTGTTCTCTCCACATCTTCATCCCCACGCAGAGATGATCGTCGGAGTTTATTGGGTCGATTTGACGAAGAAGGAGATCATGTTCTTCCAGCGTATAAGGAGCCGAAAAAGATGGCGTCTTCGAGCAAGTGTCCACTGCAACGATGGATCATGGAAGGATATCTTAGCCTCCTTTGCTCGGGATAATCAGCAACTTCGTATGGCGTTGCCCCAGGAGAGAGGAAGGGTCATTTTTTACCACAGCTGCTGGTCATGCTGTGCCTTCTCTCGATGCCCTCCGGTGACGAGAGTCAGACAGACTTGTTCTGTCCTGGCTTGAGCGGCGCACGGAGCATGGGATCTGCAAAATCTATGCAGGCCCAGTTCTGTATCCGCCCGCCGTTTCGCGGCAACCGACTGACTTTCGGAGAAGATGGATAAAGAATTGAAGCCCAGCGAGAACCTGTCAGAACAGCTTCTGGGCAATCTTCAGACGACGAGGGGGTATCTTCTTTGTAGACGGAGTTTCCCTCAGATGTAATCATGAAAAGAAAATCCTTGTAGAATAGATTTTCCTCATATGGAATCATGATTTTAATCTTTAATAAAATCGTCTTTCTTCTTCATATGATCATCTTGCCATACGTTGTTGTGAATTGTGAATATGTGCAGCTTCAACACGTATGAATCTGTACGCCGACTCTGTAAAAAGAGTGTTAGGTCCTGTCCTTTATGCATAGCGAGTAGTCCATAGAACACTGTAGAGCATTTTGAACATTTTTTGAACTGTCCTGTTGCTAGGACTAAGGAACCGCATAGAGCTCTGAACTTCTGATGGACAGAATTTTTGTTCAGTCTTCGTCTTCAAGAGTGACTTCTCGAAAATCCCTTGGAACAGGGTCGAGGAATGGCTGTCAAAACTGAGTTGCCATCTTTTGATAGACGAGATATTCAGACTGGAGTCTGGATGAACCTCCAATTGACCCGAGAAGAGTAATTTCTCAATGTTTGAACTCTTGTATATTTCAGGTACTTGGGATATGTTGAGGCCAAGAAGGAGTATCTTCTGTGTGAACTCCTAGCAATTGACCCCTTTGGGGACTATTCAAATATACGGAAAGTCGTGGAGCAAGAAATCATCAGTTTGTGGCCTCCGGGCGTAAAACACCGTCGAGCGTGGAATCGTAGACTTGTGGTTCCTGTGCGTGAAGTCATGGGTTTGTGGCCTCTCGAGCATAAAAGCTACTGAGCACAAAGGCATCCGGGCCAAAATCTTACTTGTAGCAGTCGAACGTAAAGTTGTGGATTCGTAGCCGTCGAGCGTAGAAAGCTCCTTTAGCGTAGAACTGTTTATCTGTAGCTCCTGAAAAGAAAATTTCTCCGAGCGTGAAGTTTTGCGGGTCTGTTGCTTCTGGGCGTAAACTGAGCGCCACCGAGCGTGAGATCATCGATTTTGGTATCTGCTGAGCGTAAAGTCATAGATTCGTGGCCTCTCGAGCGTAAAAGCTACTGAGCACAAAGGCATCTGGGGGTAGAACCATAGACTTGCAGCTTGCGAGCGTAAAAACCGTAGATCTGTAGTCGTCGAGCGTAGAAAGCCCCTTAGCATAGGAACCGCTGAACCGTCTTGCACGAAAAAACTTTTCGAATTTTGCTGACTGTCCGTCTTTCAAGGTTAGTGGGCTGACGTAGCATCCAATCATAACCCGTCATTTAATTTGCGAGATTTGGTTAGGGTCTCGAGGAGTCCGTCTGAGGATTCGAGGAGTCGGCCCGAACTCTATATATATCCCAAGTTTTCTGAAAGAAAAACTTTTTATCCATCTTCTGCGAAAGAGAGTTTTCGACTGTTTCAAGTTTTTCTTCGTTCCCTCTCCGAGCACTTCGAGTCTTCAGAAATGGCGTCAAAACAGACCCCATCCGCTAAGGGAAAGAGTATAGGTTCCTCTTCTCATCCTTCTGTCCCAGCGAGGGAGTCCTCGGTCGGTCAAGGCGAACTTTCTTCTGAGCGAAGCGTCCCGCCGACGAGCAGTGCACCCGGTCTTAGAGGTAGAGCCTTCGGGGTGACAACACGACGAAAAAAAATCCTTCGCACACGTTGAACGTGACCGCGCTAGATCATCTTCTATGCGATAGCCTTTTTTGAGGAAGATGATGCACGTAGACGTTTTCATCTTTTATGCCCATATTTCTAATGTGCCAGCATAAAGACTCCACATTTTCGTAGTCCTGAGCGTGAAAGCTCTGGCTACCAAAAATTGGGGTATATCGTAAACTTTGAGTTTTACGCTTGTAGGAGGGGGACCTCTGGCGTAAATACAGCTCATGTTTGAACAATCCTGCGTAGAGCGCAGACTGTTGTTTTTTTGGTCCGTATGTTTCGTGCAAGACTTGCAATGACATATTTTCCTTGTACTTTTGCAGTTGACGTAGGTGAGTCTCCACTGGCCGAGGTGATGTGCTCCGCTGTTGGGATGCTGCACTCGAACTACCTGGAGGATCTGTCCCACGTGGTATTTCCTATCTCCGGGCCGCAGTACCCTGAAGGAAGGAGGCTCTTGATATCGGCTCAGGGCGAGCGAATGCTGCTGAGCATGATCAACGGGTAGCCCCTGACTTATATAGACGGGGAGCAGTACATAAAGCCGGCTTTCCTCTTTGGAGATATGATCGACAAACGGTCCCAGACGAAGCCTAAGAAGGAGCCCTGGGTTTTTCCTGCCGGGAATTTAGTTTTGTACCTACCCACAATGCCGAGGGATTATCCCATCTCGGCTTTCTTCCACGCGATGCATCCCAGGCAGATATCGTGGATGCTGACTCCTGATCTTCACGGCAGGCCAGGGAAGATCTTTCATCTGAAAGGAGCTGATCAGGGGTCATTCGTCAGTCGCCCTTCCGGCGTCGTGATGTTGTTCAGAGGACTGTGCCCGGGCAGTGTCCCTAGTGAAGACAGCTCGGTGATCCAGCCGGTTCAATTGCCGACTTTCTGTAATGACTTCATGGGGCGAGGCGGGGTATATCCCAAGGAGAATCCTCGGTGCAGTGGGTGGATTGCCCCAACAAACTCCCGATGGATATGCCTAGTCGACTGGGCTTTGAAGTACTTTCGGAGAGAGCTGGAGGGCATAGGACTATATGCTGCTGTGGGTGCGACTAGCGTCGGGTTGCCTCCAAACCCTAACTTGTTCCTGGCGCTGATGGAGCGGTACATTCCGCTCACTAGGACTTTTGCCACTCCATTGGGGGAGATGGAATTGGTGCTCCACGAGATGGCAGTTGTCTCGAGACTGCCGATGGGGGATACCCTATACGAAGAGTATGTTCCCACCAACCGGGAGTTGGAGGACTTGGACCCTCGGGTGGCGGAAGTATATCAAGAGCTGATGTGTCAATACTTCACGTGCACTGCTTTTTATAACGAGCCCTCTGACTTGGCTCATACCACCAAGTGGATGTCCTACCTCTTCTTCCACCGAGCTAGGGCCTCCAGGTCGAAGAAAGCCTCGGGGGGCAAGAATGAGCCCGTGAACTATTTGGGCGTGCTTAATGCCTAGGTCGTGGACGCTCTTATAGAGGAGGCTGGAGCTCCGGATCAGATTCTCACCGAGGGGGTAGGAAAGTACCCTGAAGTCACCAAGGCCTGTAGTTAGTTGAGGCACTGTCGTAGGCCTCTGTCTAAGGAAGCCCAGTTGGCTGGTTTCCTCTCCATATGGCTGTATTTGGTAGTAGTGCCTGGTACTGCGTCCGCGGACCGCATTTACCAGAATATTCTGTGGCCGGCGGTGCGCCTGGTGTTTGGGGCAAGACTGGGCTTGCTTCCCGCCATGGTGTGCCGCATACAGGTTGGTTTGAGGGCCATAACTGATGGGTTGCTTGTTGACGAAGCTCGGCGTGAGAGTTTTCCCCGGGTGGAATTACCATACCTATATTTGATGGGGTGGTTAATTCTCCACAATCCCCGGGTTATGTCTCCTGGCTCCGGTAGCAGTTCGGAGAGTATGTTCTTGTTGAACTACAAGAATTCCTCCTGGAACGTGACCACAGTCTTAAACTGTCTGCTGGTGTTGAACCTCAGCCACGGCTGGAAGCTCCTATATACTCCCCCTTCTGTACATTGCAATCAATCAGGGACGAGGTTGGAGGATTCAGGTGGAGAGAAGACTGATCTCTCTCAGGAAGCTTTTTATTGGCTGGTCTGTATTAGACCATCCCATCTGCTGTACAGGAGCGAAGATCACTGCTTCTTCGAGCCCTACTTGCCTAGTCGGTTTGCTAGGCAGTTTGGGTACGACCAGTTACATGTGGGCAATGCCGTTACCAGCTTCAGGTCCCGGGGTGGACTCATTGATGGAGCTAGAGGGTGGCGATATTTTATCATGGGTTGTACAAGAGCAACCTTCTTTGTGCCGGTGGTAACAATCTCCACGGAGCTTAGCATTCTTCACTCTTACGTCCAGTTCTACGTGGCGATTAACACCTTCCATCGTGACTTTGATATGCGTGGAAGTTTCAGGGTGCCTTCCCCCAAGCCTGGGGGAAGAGTTGACGTCCCTTCGGTCTCTTCGGACAAGGATGAGGAGACTGGCCCTCCAGATGAGCCTCTGGTGTCGGTGCCGAGGTGTGAAGTACCTCTGCCCGCGGGGGCTTTGGTGGTCTCTTCTAGGAAGCGACGGGCCTCTGCTCCGAAAAAAGTTTCTCTTCGTAAGAGGTGGAAGGAGTCTGTCGCTCGTCCTCTCTGCATTCTTGGCGTTGAGGAACCCGGGAGTGAGCCTGCTCCTCCCCATATTAGGGATGATTCTTCGGCTGGAGGTTCCTCGCCTTTTAGAGAGGGACCTTCTACAGTTCCGGCAAGCGGCGCTGGAGGACCCTCGCTAGAGGTTGCTGTCGTGGCTGCTGCTTCTGGCAGCGGAGCGCGATTGCCTGCGTGGCCGAGGCAGATGAGAGAATCTTTCTCGAGGTCAGCAGTGAGTGAAACTCCCGCCGTGTTAGCGAGTACGTCTGGCGAGATTCTGACTGACGAACTCCGACCGCGTCTTGGTGAAGGCCTGACAGAACTCTTGGCGATGTCGGTCGGCCCGCCTCCTTCTCCAGGAATGATGGCTCGCATCGCGTCATTAAGACGTGGTTTAGATTCGGCTGCAGATGCGTCGTATATGCCGCTGGTTCAGGGTAAATGTCGCCTTTTGTGTTTCCCTTTAGAAAGATTATCATTATACTGATATCAACTCTCTTGTCTTTTTCTCAAGGGATGACGTCCATGGAGGGTACAGCGTTGAAGCATCCCCTGGCTCCACTCCGGCTCCTGGCGATGATGTGAAGGCGCCCGATTTTGAGAAGGAAGTGTCCTTGGGGGCTATCTCGCCCAGAGTGGTTTCATCGTCTCAAGAGAAAGGCGAAGCCGTCATCGTGAGTATGCCGACGACTTCGATTGTGGCCGTTGTATCATCTTTGGTCGCGCCATGCATCTATTCGACGGCTGTGGCTACTTCGTCTGCAATCGTCCCTGGAGAGGGACTTGCTGGGGTCACGGCCGCTCCTGGCGTTCAGTCGGATCTAGTTGCTTTGACCGAGCAACATACCAGTCTCTTTTACACCGGTTTGAAAATGATGATATCAATGGTGTTAGCGAAGAGTCTGGATTTTGAACGCTTGAAGTAGACTTCTCTGGCGTCGATCGGGGTCATCAGGGAGCTCGGCGATCCTGGGGCAGCTGACGCCCTGGAGGCGGTGGTTAATGGTTTAGAGCAACCCATTAAAGAATATTTGCAGCTGACTCGGGGTAGCTTCGATGCTGAGGTCCAGACCAGGTACGACCACATGACCGCGTGGCTCACCACAAAGCTGGAAGGCCTAGACCAACTCATTAAGACACATGAGCTGGAGATGGATAGGCAAAAAGCTGGTGTGGCAGAGGCTCTCGCTCTTGAGGCAAAGTGCCATTCTGAGCATGAAGGGAATGCAGCGAGGGCATCCAAGCTGAAGTAAGAACTCGCTCGGGCAGAGGAGTAGGCTTCTCAGTCGCTAGCAGGTCTAGATGTGGCATCCAGTCGACTGAGCGCAGCGCGACGGGAGTTGGACCGTGTAGAGGCTGCTCGCTTGGGCTGTCTTCGGACAAGGGCTGATCTGGCTTTTACGAACACCCCCGAGGCCCGGCTGGAGCAGGCTCGCGTCGATGCCTTGGCCCTTAGGAACGAGAGGATAGCTGCACTGGGGCGGCTGATTGACAATCTGGCTAACCCGCCATCGTGATGTATCCTTTCTTTTCCTGCTTCCCCCGATGTAATCCTGCTCTCTTTTGGGAAATAAAAGCGGCTTTTTTCTGACTTTTGTTGGACCCATCATTTTGGAATGTAAATGACAGGTTAGGTGAGAGTGATATCAGAGGTAGTATGGACGTGATAAACTCTTGATAAACTTCTTAGCGGGACATATCTATTCAGAGGTCATACGGACATGATAGAGTGTAACCCAACTAATTGTGTTCTGGAAGTAGTTTCGTCAGAATCGAGGTCCTCGCTATTTTCCTCTTGAGCAGGAGAGATTAGGCACAGTACCTTTTCCAAAATTTGCCGTTGATAGGAGCCATTAACAGGTCTCCTTTAGGCTGGGCTATCCTGTAGGCGCCGTTCGAGAACGTTGTCTCGATCACATAAGGGCCTTCCCATTTGGGTTAGAATTTGCCTTTACTTCTGTGAGTGAGAATCATCGGCCTTCTTACGGCTAGGATTAGCTCGTCGACTTTGAACACTCTTTCCTTTACTTTATGATTAAAAGCTTGGGAAATGCGTGCTTGGTAGAGTGCGACGCTGCTGAGCTTGTAGGCATTTCTCGTCTAATCATCCAGCTCTTGGAGCCTTAACAGGTCATTCTTTTCTCGAGTCAGCTCACTAGTCACGGTTATCTTGAGCGACGGGATCTGGATTTCGATGGGAAGAACTGCCTCGCTCCCGTAGACTAGTGAAAGGAGGTACAACCTGTTGGTATCCGTACCGTTGTGCGGTATACCCAGAGACATTCGCCCAGCTTCTCGTTCCAGTCTCTTTTGTTTGAAGAAACGAACTTCTTCAGGAGTTTGATAATGGTTTTGTTGAAGGCTTCCGCTAAACCATTAGCAGCTGGATAATATGCCGTAGAGGCAATATTATGTATTCGACTTTTATCGCAAAATCGATGAAACGCTTGGCTGATGAACTGAGGTCCATTGTCATGGATTATCCTCCGGGGAGTCCCAAAGCGATAAATAACGTGGTGCTTGATGAAGCTGATTATGTCAGACGCCTTTACTTCAGCCAGACGCCTCTGGCCATTTGGAGAAGTAATCTGTGATGGCCAGTATGAACCGGTGGCCTCTGGAGGAAGAAGGGTGAATGGGCCCAACGATATCCATACCCCAGGCTTCGAAGGGCCAAGATGCAATCGTAGGATGTAGATATTCAGACGGTTGATGTATGAAGTCTGCATGGACCTGACAGGCCCTGCATCGTCTTGCATAGCTGATCGCGTCAGTGATCATAGCGGACCAGTAATAGCCCATTCTCCTGATACGATCCTGCAGCTTAGGACCGGGCTGATGCGCTCCGCATACGCTGTCGTGAACTTCCCGGATAATCTGCTGTGCTTCGTCGTCTAAGAGGCATCTTAATAGTAGTCCGTCGTAGGTCCGACGATACAGGCATTGTGAGGATGCGTCAAAGTAGAAGCATAAAGATCGTCTTTTGACGGATACCGCCTCTCTGGGGTCCTCTGGTAAGATTCCGTAGGCGACAAAATCTATGAAGGGACTCCTCCAGTCCCTTCCAGGAGGGTCTGTGTTCATAGCATGACTACGTTCTATGTGAAAGTTGTTCTTCACACAGAATAAATCTCTGTTAAGAAGGATCACCGAATCCTGTCTTCTTATAGGAGTGGCCAAATCCGCCGCTAGACTGGCTAGGGCATCAGCTTCCCGATTCTGGGATCGAGGCACATGCTCTAGGAAGAACCCTTTGAACATCGTGGCTATCTCGACCGTCGCTTGATGGTAGGGGATGAGGTCTGGATTCTGGACTTCATATATTCCTCTGACTTGATTGACGATAAGCAGAGAATCACCGAAAGCTTCCAAGGATTCGACCCCCAGCTCTTTTGTGACTTGGAGGCCAATTAACAGAGCGTTGTATTCCGCTACATTGTTGGAACATGGCTCGTTGAGAGAATACGCCAGGTAGATGACGAGTTTGTCAGTAGTGACTAGGACGATTCCTACCCCTGAAACTATGTTTCCCTTGGGTCCAGTCCTGGAGGCGCCGTCGAAGAACAGTTGCCAAGAGTCACTTTCCATTACAGAATTACATTCTACAACTTTGTCGGGAATGTCTTCGTATAACCTGGAGGCCTTCGGGATCGGATGAGCAGCTAGGAAGTCGGCCAGCGCTTGGCCTTTGATGGACTTCTGCAGGATGTACACCATGTCGTATGGCGTTAACAGCATTGCCCAAGTTGCGAGTCTGGAATTAAGAATACTCGGTTTGCTCATCAGGACTCGAAGAGGGTTGATCCTGGAGACAATATGAATAGTCTGGCCGGTGATATAGTGCCGCGTCTTTTGGATAGCGAACATCAGGGCCAGGCATTCTTTCTCCACTGGGTTGTACCGGTGTTCGGCCCCGACCATCATCCTGCTGAGGTAGTAGATAGCCTGCTCATGCCCCACGTCGTTCTTCTGCGCGAGAAGAGCTCCTAGTGAATGATCCATCGCCCTGACGTACAGCAAGAATGGTTTCCCCATGATGGGAGGCACCAGAACTGGTGGATTGGTGAGGTAGCATTTGATATCCCCGAACGCTTGCTGGCAGGTTTCGTCCCACATGAAGGATGCACCTTTCTTCATGAGATGCAAAAAGGGCTGGCATCTTCCCGAGAGGTTGGATATGAACCTCCGGATATAGGCCAGACGGCCCTGAAACCCCCGGAGTTCCCTCAGATTGTGAGGTGGTCACATTTCTACGATGGCCTGGACTTTGTCAGGGTCCACCTGGATGCCTTTGGCGGTGATGACAAACCCCAGGAATTTGCCACTGGATACACCCAGGAAGGACTTCGCGGGGTTCATTTTGAGTTGATGCTGGTGCATTAACTCGAATACCGTCTTCAGGTCTTGAATGTGATCACCTTGGAGGCGGCTCTTGACGGATATGTCATCTACGTAACATTCCACTGTCTTGCGTAGATGTTCGTGGAATATATTGCTCATAGCTCGTTGGTATGTAGCCCCGGCGTTCTTCAGTCCGAAGGGCATGACTGTATAGCAATACATTCCCAACGGGGTGTGGAAGGCAGTGTGCTTCTCGTCTTCAGGATGCATCTTGATCTGATTGTATCCTGAGAACCCGTCCATGAAAGACATGTGTTCAAAACCGCAGGTGTTGTCGATCATAATGTCCATGATGGGAAGAGGAAATTCATCCTTGGGGCAGGCCGCATTCAGATCTCGGTGATCGATGCAGATACGTATCTTCCTATTTTTTTCATGACTGGGACAACGTTGGCGACCCAGTCGGGATGTTGTTCTTCCCGGATGAACCCACAGGCTATCAGCTTTTTGACTTCAGCTTCAATGGCGTCCATCATGTCCGGTCGGAACCGACGTTGGTGCTGCTTCACAGGCTTTGAGTTAGTCAATATGTTGAGTTTATGAGTAGCCACCTTCGGGTCTAGGCCCGGCATGTCTCCATAATCCCATGCAAAGACGTCGACGTATCCCTTTATCAGCTGTATGATTTTTTCCCTTTCGGCTAGTGGAAGATTGTCACTGATAAATATCGACTTTGGCGAAAGCCCACCCCCAACATCGAATTGGATAACTTCGTCTTTGGTTGGAGGTTCCCTCTGTTCGAAGCAGAATTCCCACTTTGTATCCATTTTTTGAGCCCAAGAGTTATCCTCAAACGGCTCAGAATCTCGTTTCCCTGCTTCTGAGGGATCTGTCATCACCATATTTGCTGATAGTGCTTGTTCGGGAGCACTAGGTGAGTTGGGGGGTGACGAGCCGTCCCAGGAGGAGGAAAAGATGTCCTTATCCGACGTGGAAGCCGTAAGGGAGGTGGCATACCCTAACCCGAAACGAGTTTGTTGGTAGCGGGAGTCATCGCGTGGCGGCGTTCGTCTGCCTCTTCCGTAGTTGAGGCCCGGCTTTCGCTTCAAGTCGTAGCCCATGTTTTGCATGATCTTTAGCGCTTGAGGGCTGTATCGGTGAACCTGCATCTTCCCAGTATCATCATCGAAAGGATCTTCCTGGATGGCTGGTTGATTGCATATGCGGCCGAATACTATTGGACGCTGACTGCTGCAGGTAGGCGGGATTATGAAGATAGAATCTTTATGCGGTCCATACGTTATGATAACGTTGGATGATGACGCTGCTTCCCAGATATGCGGATGGTAGGAGTCCATAGCTTCCAAGAACTTTTGTGCTATGGGTTCTACCTCGTCACGGGGAATGGGTTCCTGATTTGGAATCTGAGCATTAATGTACTGGAAAAGAGGATATTTATTGCCATCTGAAACTCTGTTCCTGGTCGTGTTTACATCGGTCGGCTGCTCGTCGCGCCGTAGGTTGATGACCAAAGGTGGAGGCTTCTGGTTCAGAGTAACCACTGGAGAATTGCTTCTTTTCCCTGAGCTGGATCTGTTCAGGTGAATAGCCATAGGCTCTTTGGCTTTTGGACGAGTGGTTCACCCTTTCACTCTGATCGACAGCGGTAGTGCGACAGAGGGTTCTCCTGGCTCCTAGTGGGATTCCTTCTCTGTCTTGCCCGCCACTTCTTCCGTGTGGTCCTGCGAGTACAACACGGCGTCAGAATAGTAGGACTCTACTCCTTTAAACGGGTTTAGGTCGGCCACCTCCGTTTGTACCATTCCATGGGGGTCTATATAATTAAGACATTGATGTAGAGTTGAAGAAACGATGTTGTGATCGTGGATCCACGGTCTTCCCAGCAAGATGTTATAGGATACCTCTGAATCAATCATGTAACATGTGGCCACCGATCTGAGGTTGCCAATCTGGATCCTCAGATGAATCTTCCCCAACGGCTTACTTCTTCCGGTGTTGAATCCCACGATTGTAGTAGAGGTGTAAGCCAGTTCATTGGTAGGAATCCTCAATGGTCTGAGCAGACTGTGAGGGATGATGCTGATTGATGATCCTGGATCTATGTGAATCCGATCAACCTCCATGGAACCGATGTACCCGGTATAATAGAGATGCCTGTCATGCCTGTTATGTTTTAACAGCATGTCATCTTGGGTGAAGGTGATATTTGGGACCCCCTCCATCACACTGTGGCATTGAGGGCACGCCACTGGTTCTTCGTCGGGAGACTTGAGCTGGGTCAAGCATGCTTCCGCCTGTATCAGTGCTTCACTCAAGGCTAGACGAGTATCTTGGGAGAGCCTGAGTAGCTCGAAGGTGGAGAGCCTGGCCGGTGTATTAGCCAGTTGGGCTAGGATGTTGAAGTTGTATGGCTTCTCAAAACCTTTGTTCGGAATGTTCTTCACAGGTTTATCAAAGCACACTTCTCTTTGTTTTCCTTTGTCCGCCGGCGTCGGTTTTGAAGGGTTGGCTTCCAGTATGACGGAGCTTGGCCCTGCAGGGTTGGCGGCTGAAACATCTGCCGGTATATCCTCCTGACTTGCTCCGTAGTCGTTGAGGTAGGCTCTCCCTGACCGGGTTGCAGCAAGTACCTCGTCTTCGTCTGATGGCGAAGAATTTGCGACAACATGGCATGGTTTGCACTTTGAGCTCCTCCTAGATGCAGCTTTAGTAGCTTTAGTCTCTTCCTCGAGCTCTGACACCAAATCTGGATGAACCCACATAATCTCGCCCTGACGGGTGGTCAGGGGTACCAGGTTATGATTTTGATCCCTAGCCGGAGGGAGATTGACGATGTCCATTGTGGCTCGGGAAATGGGTGTGATACCGTCCATGACTTCTTGGGGAGGCAGATCGCCGAACCGCAGAGAGATCATGTTGGCCGTGACCGTTTTCTCGGTGTTGTGCAGGGTGATGGCCTTAGCATCGATCAACCCCTGGATTTTTCTCTTCAGTACGTAACACACCTTTGTTGGGTGGTGTACGTATCTGTGGAAGATACAGTATTTGGGGTCGTCGGTACTGCCGACCTCTTGGGGCTGCCTTAGATCCGGTAGGGTGATCTTGCCACTTTTGACGAGACACTCAAATATACTAGGGATATCGTCGTCGTCGAAAGAGTAGACCTCGACGGGCCTGGAAGTCCTGGGCTTTGTCTGTGTGGTCGCCGCCGTCTTTTGTCTGGACGTATTGACCGTCAGAGCTTCTTTTCCCTTGGAGCTGCGAGGATGGTCGCCGCTGGGAGATGACCTTTTGCCTCTATCGGAGACGGAGATCATGATGCCATTGTCGCGTGCCTTGCGACTGTTGTCTTCGGCGGCCACTGCCGAGACGATGAACGAGGGCCACTCATAGAACTGATATGGTCCTGTGAACACCGAGACTATAAGAAGGAGGTTCTTCCTGCAAATGTCTACTAATGCCGAGTCTGGAACTCCAGGAGGCATTTGTAAGGTGGCCTGACGAAAACGTTCGACGAAGGTGCGAACGTCCTCCTTTTTCCTTTGCTTGACTTCAATGAGGGGGGACATAGACATGTCCATTCCACCCTCGTAGAATCGTGTGAAGAATAGCTCTTTGAAGTCTTCGAAGGAAGTATTGCAGTTGTCCGCCAAGCTACGGTACCACTGATAGGCTACTCCTGAGAGGCAGCCCTTGAACACCCGAGTGAGGAGGGCACCGTTCCCTTGTAGCAACACCGTCATCATACTGAAATAGTTCATGTATTGACTTGGTGATGTTTTTCCTTCGAACAGAGCCATGGTCTGAGGTTTGTACTTCGGAGAAAAAGGGACTTCTTCCAAGATAGCCGGGTAAGGCTGGTTGATTCCCAATTTCTTGAGCTGATCTTTTCGCCTCAAGGCGTCAAACTGGGCTTTCAACTCCCGCACTGCCTGCATCGGATTCTCAGTTGGAAGTGGAGGGACTGCTGACTCTTGATCTAGAGCAGGTTCTTGGCTTGGGTTGGATGGTGGTAAGTCCACCCCCACATGTATCTGAGTTGGTGGGACCGACGCTTGAGCCATGGCGGTCGCGTGCTGAGTTAGCATCATCTGGTGCATGTTTTCCATTACGGATTGCATTTGGTTCAGGGACGTCTCTAGCACAGTGATGCGTTGTTCCGCGTTTCCTGAAGCCTCCTCGCGTTCGTCTTCAATGGCGTAAGCTCCCACTTCCCTGGGTGTCATCGAAGGATTAGTATAGGTCGCAGCATAAGTCGACTCTACACTCTCAGCATATGTTCTGGGAGATTGGCGACCTCCAGCGTCGGAATCAGATGAGTACGGAGCTGGTTGCTGTGACCTTGCCCGGGTGTTTTAGAACACCCCATCTTCAGTGCTCCAGAGGAGGTCTTCGAATCTTCTTCGGCTCGGAGGCCCAGAGGGATGACGTCTTGAGCTCGACCTTCTTTTGGGTATGCGTGAAGCCATGTTCACGGACGCATACGCATGCTCTTCTTCCGGAAAAGACTGAGAGTAGCTTAATCGGTCGAAGACCGACCATTTTGCTTTAGAACAGCAGTAGTCAATCACAATCTTATGACTATTACAATATTGCTCTCTAGGGGGCATAATAGACATGTTGGAAGATCCCCTCTCCTTACGCTTCTGGATTAGGAATTCGCGTAGGTCAGGAGTAGCAACCTGAGCTTGCTTTACGTCGCGAGACTTCGCCTGGCGTAATTTAGAGATTCGCTCAGACTGGCGTAAAGCTGAAGAGGTCCTCAGTCGGCCATCGGCTTCTCGCGTAATCCGGAGGGTAGGCAGATTGTTCTCTTGCTGGCGTAAAGGCCGAGAGGCTGAGTATTCGCCTGCTTGCTTCCCCTGGCGGAGATCACAACGCTCATCTGGTTTACCGCAGAGGCCAGATGTTGCTTTGCGCGTGGAGCGTGATCTGTTCTTTCGATTTGGCGTTGGGGCACCATCGGAAGTTTTGTCTGCACCGCGCGTAGCGGGAGACTGATTCCTACACGTAGAGCGCAGGGGATACTTCTGGGTCAGCACTGAGGCTTTTCCCGAAGTTTTGTCTATACCGTGCGTAGCGGGAGACTAATTTCTGCGCGTAGAGCGCAGGGGATACTTCTGGGTCAGCGCTGAGGCTTTGCCCGAAGTTTTGTCTGTACCATGCGTAGCGGGAGACTGATTCCTACGCGTATAGTGCAGTGGTACTTCTGGGTTAGCGCAGAGGCTTTGCCCGAAGTTTTGTCTGTACTGCGCGTAGCGGGAGACTGAATTTTACGTGCAGGGCACGGAGGGAGCGACGCTACCACCTCATTGGTCGGAGAGATCGGAGAGTCCACAGGAATGGTAGAGGATGTCTTGGGCACCCACACTTTGCGCAGCATCTTATTGTCTTGGACGGAGAGAGAGTGAGAGCTACCCCCGGTTCGAAGCATGTCTTCGTAGGCGGACTGATCGAACTGAACGACTAGTATCTTCTTCACGGTTCCTATAGATACCGCATCGCGTTGAGCAATTGCTTCCTCGTCAGAAGAGAAAGATGTCCCCAGCAGAGTCGCCATCTTGTTTATGGTATTAAACGAAAGAATGAACTGTGTTATTTCAATGACAGGGTTTATGCGAAACCTGCGCCCTTTGGTTTACAAATAAACTTGTACAGTGTAATCCTATGCGAGGATGTGGGAGTACAATTTATTTAATCTGGGTAGATAATTGCTATAGGTGTCTGATCTGCGGTCGATCACTTTAGCCCTTGGACTGAGCGATGTTGAAGAAGTGCCATGGAAGACAGGTAGTAGCTTCGAAGGTTGCGGGGGAGGGTGGATGCACGATGCCAACGTCGTCGATCCCCGCTCTTTGCCTGAGCCCCGGGTACTCTCTCTCTCTCTCTCTTCTCTCTTCGACCTGGCTCGATCTTCTGAATTGTCGACCCTGGATCTGATATTGGTATCTTTACCAATTTTTTCGACCCTGTTCCCCATTGATAGGGGCCTCTATTTATAGAGTCTTTGGTGACAGTGACCACTCCGTTGGTGTAGCAACCGAGGAGTGGAAAGTACAGCACCCTATTACACAACGGTTAAAGTAACCAATGCCTACGTATAGATGATCTTTTGAATGAGCGGGTGATGCGGGTCCAACTAAGGGGACACAACGCGTACAATTGCTACTAAGATCACGGCGTAAAAGCCACGTAGGTAGGTATCCATTGTGTAAAAGGGGTTGGCGTAGAAGCCAAATATCCGTCACCATGGCATAGAAGCCGAACAGGCATAGAAGCCGAGTTGGCATGGAAGCCGGGTAGTCGTAGAGACTGAGAGAGCGTTGAAGCCGGATGGGCGTTGAAGCCGAGTGGTCCTAGAGGCCGAGAGGGCGTTGAAGCCGGATGGGCGTAGAAGCCGAGTGGTCCTAGAGGCCGGATGGGCGTAGAAACCGAGCGGTCATAGAGGCCGAGAGGGCGTTGAAGCCGGATGGGCGTAGAAGCCGAGTGATCCTAGAGGCCGAGAGGGCGTTGAAGCCGGATGGGCACAGATCCTGAATGGGCGTAGAAGCCGCTGCGTACCGTGCTGATGTGGACGCCTTTAGCCGGAATTACGGCTTTTAAAGATATAATCAAATCTCTTACAGAGATTTGCCATCATCTTATGTATTAAATGCGGAGGCGTGTTTTGAAGGTCTGCACCCCTTCTGTGTACCTGTCGCAGAGACGTGCCTTGAGAGAAACTGTCACCGCTCTGTGCAATTAGACGTGGAGATGTGCCTCGAATCCCGTACGAAGTGCAGCTTTTGACGTGGCAGGCGGTTTGTCCGCTGCGGATCGTAAAACCGCTCATGTTTGCCTGTGTAAAATAGGGCAGCGTATTCCCTTGTACGCAGAAGAGCGGTTTATGCCAGGGGACTCCAGTAAGCGACGGTTCGGTGATCTTTTAACTAAATCCTCTGTATTAAATGCAGAGATCCGCCATCATTCTGTGGTGCACATCCCGAGGGGCCTGTCGTCATTTCCAGCCGTCGTCTGGGTAGCCGTGCATCACCTTTTGTCAGGAGTCAGAGGTCAGATTCACTGCATGACTTGACAGGTTCATTTCGGGGAAGATGAAGCGTTCCTCGTACGCTATAACGCTGCTTCGAGAGCGGATGAGTTTTACGCCATAGAGGCGATGGAGAACTCTTTTTATGCTGGAGCGGCCTGGACGTACTGCACTTACGCTGATGGTCCTGTGAGATTTATTCTTCACGCTGAAAAAAGCTCTATTGTACGCTTGATGGCTCTGGAGGCCTTCGTTCACGCTGCTCTGCATTAAGAGGCTGCGTAGTTCATCCCAGCATATTTTTCATGCTTCTACACCACATAAGAACATCTAATGAATAATGAGACTCGAAGAGAAGACCTCCTCGAAAGAGATAAATAGCAAGTCCTGATCCGTGCTCCTGTGAAGAGTCATGATCGTCTACACCTGGAAAGGGACCAGGTCCTCAGAGGGAGGTAACAAGATACATAGAAGCATGCCAATTTGAATACAGTAAACATGCATAATAGGTAGAAAATATGTAAGTACGCTATATAAGACAATCTATATGAATGCATAATGAGGACAACTTTTTGACGTATGGGCATGGGTAGGCTACTCGATCTAAATCTCATAACTCACACACACGGTAGGGACATCAGAAATCGACATACCGCGGGGGTAGCGACCAGCGAGACTCCAGAAATCAACATAACGTGGGGGTAGCGACCAGCGTGACACACTACCATAGTGTATGCTAGATACTACTGTTTACCAGAGTGGTTGTAGCCTATACGCCTACTGATTTTTCTTCCCTCCCATGATACTATGTGTCAAGTGTGTGTCAACATATATATATATATATATAAATATATATATATATATATATATATAGCGTATACTTATGACTGAAAGAAAATACACATGCAATGAATATACAAAAATATAATAAGCATGCAAAGTACTATAAGCAATTTGGCAAGGTATCTTGCCTGGTAAGAAAGCTGCAAAGTGTAACGTCCAGGAGTCAAGCACACAGGATCAGAAGCTACGACCTCAGAATAAACGTCTCCAGATGCTGAAATAAATATCACCAACATTCCCAGAATAAGCGAGATAGCTAGAAAATACTACCCTTTCGTCCAATTTGGACACACGGGCAAAACGATAATTTTGGATCAAAGTGGGGTCCACATGTGGGTCACTTTACACCGAAAAGCGTGCCAGGGATAAAGGTATCTAAAAGGGATAAATTATAGGTAAAACCAATTCTAAACGTCAATACGAACTCAACGGTACATCCAATTTTGGATTTCGGTGAGCCGAACACAAATTCGCCCAAAAAGTCAACTTTGGGGCCCGCAAATAGGCGATTTGGTCAACTGTCTCAAAATTGTGTAAAACTTGGGTCACAAGACCAGCGCGATACCATGAGTCTAATGGCTCAAGTTTTGTCGTATTCTGACGAGTGTACAATAAATGGTGCGATATTTTGCAAAAGTTGCGATACGGGGACTTTTCACGGATACGGGGTGATTCTGACGCTTACACGCGTCTGAATCAGTTTTCAGCCCACACGTCTGGACATACCATACGTGCCTTTTGATGCAATTTGGTACGCGATTGGGCGGTCCCGTTTGGCGGGGCGCGCTCTGTATCACATTTTCTAATATTAAAAAGTCAAGTTTTTGGTCAAATTGGAGGTTGAATAATTTAACACAGAACAAATTTAGAAAAACTAAAAAACAAAAAAATTCTCGATTATATGGAGAAAAAAAACCCTTCTATTAGTTTTCAAAAATATTAAATAGGTTGATGGCAAATTGGGTGTGAACATGGAGTTTTGGATTTGAAATTCTGAACTGTTTAGGTCAGTTTTTCAGTCATTTTTCGGTCAATTTATCGACCAATCCAGGGAACAAAAACTCGTCCCGCTTGAATGAAAATCCTAAAGGGTTATGTTGTGAACGTACACGAACAAACCGCACGCCAAAAGGATCAAAATTGAGGGAGATATGATACCGTGAAGATGGGTCCAAAACTGGACTGTGCGTATGCGCGGTGCGCACACGCGGGGACGGCGGCGGCAGTGCGACGACGGCGCGGGGGCGGCGGCATCGAGGTCGTCCGGAGGTCGGGTGTGGTCGCCGGCGTCGGGCTAGGGTTAGGGTTTTGTTCTTATAATATATGTATATGTATATATATAAGTATATATATAGATAGGAAGAGAGGGTGAGCCCGCGGGTTGGTTCCGGGTGGGTTATGTGGGAATTCAAGGGGGGGTTTGTTAGTGTTGTTAAGGGGGTGGGGTAGTTATAGGAATAGGTTGCAGGGGTTTGGGGTTTAGGTGATTAGGTGTTATTAATATTTCTTTTTCTTTTCTTTTCTTTTCTTTTTCCTTTTTTTTTCTTTTCTTTTTCTTTTCTTTTTCTTTTCTTTTTATTTGTTTTTGTTTTTATTAACATTATTATTATTACTATCAATAATAATAATAATATTATTATTATTATTATTATCATTTTTTATTATTCTTATTATTATTATTATCCATATATTTATTAACATATATTCGAATATATAAAAGGGGAAATCCAAAAATGATATTTGCACACCAAATAAATTATAATTTTTTTAAGTCTTTAATAAAATTCTATACTCAAAATATTTTATGAAAATATTTTATAATTAATAATTAGATATTTATCTAGTTATAATAAATCAAATAATTGTATTATCTAATTAGCTAAGTAATTAATTAAATGGTTATCCACAAAATATGTTAATAGTAAATAATATACACATCTTACAAAAAGAGAAAAATGCCTATCTTGGCACGAAAAATTATGGAATACTAATTGTAGGAAGTTGGGGTTAAAAAAATAACCACAAAGAAATTATATATATAAATTTCTAAATATTTAATAATTTATTCTATGGTCGTTATACTAATGTCATACTAACGTCAAGGGATCGAATTTCTGTGCCACGAAAAGATCCTACAGGTAGTATCTCCTGTGTAGGCTACTTCTTATGAAGGCGATATAGATTTTGGGGTCATCCTATATTATTAATGTCCAAACCACGATAAAGCATCCTAATAAAATTATTAGATTTTAATTGATTTAAATAAATAATCTAAAATAAATACACGAGTACAAAATACACACAAGATACCTATTTTTGGGTTAGGGGATTTACAATATACCCAACTTAAAAGAATTTCGTCCTCGAAATTAATACTAACCTATATTCGTAATAAATCACAATAGCTATTAACACTTCATTGCTAGCTTGCGGTGCTTCCTAAAAGGTTATGGTCTGCCACCCTAACACTTTCTCATTTATTGTTGATACACTATTCTATTATCCTCTAACTCGTCTATACTACCCAACTTATAAAAGTTCCACTAGTAGTCAAAGTCTCTTTAGGCTATTGTCTAGGTTATAAGACGAATTTATTCATTGGGTCAAAAATCTTGGGATACCTGTCTGAAATCTCATAACTATGATTTTTTTTATGTAACCGTCAAGTATCGTAGTCTAATACTGCCATGCCACCTGACCAGTATGTCTGTAAATACTTTGACTACTCTACTATAATGGTCTAGCTACAGCTGTCGCTACTTCGCCAGCGATTTATCATAGTCATCAGTTCGTAACAAGTGCCTTCAACTATTTTCTAAGCTTAGTCTAAGTTTTAGGGCAACAGTTAAGTTCTTAACTAACTTTATAAAACTATTTGAAGTATGAACTATTTCAATAATTCCACTAATTCTTGTTAGACTAAGGGATGATATTCATGTTTTTAAAATAATAAGAGGATACAGATATTGCTATAGGGCATATACATAAGGGTTATCATTATGTACTCATCTTTTAGTTATTAATCATTTACTAAACCATTTATGTTTTTAACTAAAAAAATAAGGGTGAGGTTGAAGTAATTCAAATAATTCATAATGGCACGAAAGAATACGACTATGATAGGAAGAGTTAAGCACGAGATAAGGAATCGATATAAAAGAGAAGATGAGCCACCCCAAGGGCGAGATGGTGATAGGGAAAGAATACTACTACTGCTACTCGCATCATCTATTAGCATTGTGTGTATGCCATCTGGGTAGAATATTAATATATCCTCATAACTGCTAAACCACCATTTATATAATTCTACGTCTACTATGCACCTAAGAACTCGTGTCATAAAGGAGGTCATGAGTATGCAATGACAAATATAACTAAAGGTTGTACCTGTATCTACGACTTCCTGTGCCTGCGCTCCCTTATTTGTCATCATGAGTGCTTGGTCTATGGGGTATATCTAGTACTCTCCGTGTATCAAACTTATACTAAGCACGAATGTTCGTCTTTCCGAAATAGGGGAAGACGAAAAACAACAATAAAATTTTCAAGGAGGAGGTGATAGAATACAAGTACGGGATTCAAAGGGATTCTCTTCTTCGGATTTTACCTAGTTCATCAAAAGTAAAATCATCATAAGAGTTGTTATCCGTTACCTTATCAACTAATTCCATGAAGCATAGATTTGCTGCTTCTCGAGGATTCTCTTCTTCGGATTCACTAACTTCACTTTCGTGCCAAATACTAGTGTTTGCATATTTTCGTGATGATGTTCTTCTGGATGAGTAATTGTGGCAATTTTCTTTTCTTAGGGTTGGACAATCTTTCTTTATATGCCATGTCTTCTTTCAATTATAGCATATAGGCTCTTCATCACTATTGTCAGTTGGCTCCTTCTTCTTTGATTTCTTAAGCTTTAGAAATTTCTTAAAGTTTCTGGTGGCCAGGGAAACTTTCTCATCTTGAGACTCATTGTCGTCGTAGTTATAGTTGGTGATCGTTTTGTTATGTGCCTTTAGAGCGATCATCTTATTCTTGGGAGTAGGTTCTTTAAATTCCTTGAGATCCAGCTCGTGAGTCATCAGCTTGCCCATGAGCGTCTCGGGGGTCATCGTGGTAAGATCATTTCTTTCTATGATTGTGGCCTTGGGATTCCAGTTCTTAGTGAGTCCCCTGAGTACCTTGCGAATCTTCTCGTGATTGCTGTACTCCTTGCCGAGTGATAATAGAGGGTTGATGATGTCGAGGAATCTCGTGAACATTTGAGTGATTGTCTTATTTTTCTTCATCATGAATGCTTCATACTCTTGTATTAGACAATTTATTTTTGATTCCTTCACTTGGGAGGTTCCTTCATGAGTGACCTTAAGAAGTTTCCATACTTCGTGCGAAGTTTAGCAAGTGGAGGTCATGTTAAATTCAATTATGTCTACATCACAAAATAGGGCGGTAATAGCTTTAGCATCAAGACTAGCTTATTTCTTTTCGGTGTCTGTGTACTTATCATGAGGCTTCTCTACAAGGTTACCATCAATGACTATTTTAGGTGGCTTCTTGTATCCTTCTACTACTACAGCCCAAAGGTCAAAATCAAGAGACTTTAGGTAGAAGCTCATACGTGTCTTCCAGTACGTGTAGTTAGTACCATCAAATAAGGGTGGTCTATTTGTAGACTGGCCTTCACCATTGTTGGTATGGATAGATCTAACAGTTGCCATAAGCCTCTTAGGATGTTAAGCCAAATATCAAGAGAACCAGCTATGATACCAATTGAAGGACCGTGGGGCAACTCTAGAGGGGGGTGAATAGAGTGCAGCAGAATAATCTACCCAATTTATCATAATGAAGGCAGTTGCTAACTAACAGTATATATAAAGACAGTAAAGTAACGTAGTAAAGTAGAAATGGAAAGCAAACGTAAACACTAAGATGTATACTGGTTTCCCTCTGAGGGGACTAGTCCAGCCCTGAGAACTCAAGCTCAAAGTTTTCTCCACTATAATCACCAATAGTGAATCATAAACTTTGATCCGAAGGCTTGCCACTTCTTTACACCATGAGGTTTGATCCAAAGTCTCGCAACTTTACATCTTAGAGAAAGAAAGAGAGAGAGAGAGAGAGAGAGAGAGAGAGAGAGAGAGAGTAACTGATGGAACAAAGCTCTTAACAACTCAGAAGACTTCTAGACCGAGATCACACTTGGCACTAAGAAGGCTAGGGAGTTGCTCTTTGAGATGGAAAAGTTAAGGCTTTAAGGGTTTGCTCATAATAGGATATAATACTTAAGAATGGCTGAGTGAGAAAGAATAAAGAATTTCAATCTTATTTATATGGTATAGGCAAACAGAATTTGGCCAAAATTTGGTCAAGGTTTAATTCAAATTTCAATCGTAAGGCCAAGAAATCAGGAGCTATTAAACTGGTTGATTTCATACCAAAAGGGTAACCAAGTTCGGTCCAAGTTCGGCATGAGTTTGGCCCGAGTTCGATCTCTTAGTATAGTAGACTTTGTAAATAAACTTTGTCACGCTCCAGTCCTAAAATATCAAGGGACTAGACACGTGGCAATGGCCAGCAGCATACACCGATGGGCAAATCCAATTTAATGGACCCATCAGGGTGTACTTAAGCTGTGATACAATAATAAGGGTCTAATATACTAATCTCATCCACAGAAATGAATACAAACTATATCAGAAATATAAAGCAATATCAAGTCTCAATAAAACATAACTCGGGGAACAACCCGATAATGAGTTTGATACAATATTTCAATAGACAAGAAATAAAGAGTTTAACAACGGCAAATACTAAGTATGGATAAAACATATACTCAGAGAAAATCCTGGCGATCACCTCATCTTCTGGATCGGGTACTACTCTAGTGCCTGCTCCTGTTCCGTACACCTCGGGGTAGATCTCTTCTGCTAAACCTGGGGACATAATCCAAATCCAGGTCCTCAGGGGACATAGCAAGGTATAAGAATAACTCAAGCCATATTAAATGTAGTGCAATAATAAATGAATCAATAGGGTAAACTATATAACCAGCTAAGTGATATGCAAGATGAGAGCATCATTAGAACTAAGGCTGAGACCACTACGACAGGGAGCCGGTAGCAGTGATATCATGTAGTTGTCTAGCTCGGAGAGAGGCTACGACACCGTCATAATATAATCAACCTGTAGCTTGTGTCTCTCCCCACCCAATGTAATCACACATCTTAAGTCCATGACATGCAAGATCATGACCTCTAACTGATGCAGTGAGTCATAATGATAGCTAAGCATATGAATAAAGTATATGTCACGAATTCTGTAGCCTATACAGAATCATCATGAATATCTCAGGAAGAGTCTGTCTCATGATTAGTGTCAGGTGTCCTGAGGTATGACGTACTTGATAAGGCAAGCACGAGAATGTACAGGGTCTCGATATCCTTGTCTAGGTGATATTATACAACATCGCGTACGGCATTGGCACCCGAATATTATTCGGGCTCTAAGTAATGTCACACGGTCCTAGGTTGAACTTTTTTGATTTTGTAAGAAAGGCTCATTACCCCGATACTATGATAGCACCCAAAATTTTCAATTTGGCAGCCCCATTGCTAATAGAACTACTTTCCGCAGAGATATTACAGTAATAAATCATGAGAATAGTATAAACAAATGCTGCAAGTATGGCAAGGTACACTTGTATGGGGTTCTGAGTCCAACTGTTGCTCTGGTATCAGCGAGATTTATAGGTACACTCCTCCGGTTGCTAAAATAAACGTTACCATTAGGTTCAGAAGACATCAAATAGCTAAAATTGCCTGTCCATGAGTCCAATTTGGACACAGGGGCAAAAGTGACAGTTTCTGGTCAAAACGGGATCCACATGTGGCCCGCTTCGCACCAAAAAATATACCAGAGACAATGTTCTCTAAATTTGTCAAATTTAGTGTGTACAAGTCCAAAACAATGATACGAACCCAACATAATATCCAGAACTGGATTCCGATGAGCTGATCACAAAATCGCCCGTCAAGTGGAGTCGTGGGCCCACGATACGTAATTTTGTCAACGTTCTTAGAATCGAACCAAACTTGGGTCACAGGACCAGCATATTGCTACAAGTCCGATGGCACAAATTTTGTTTTGAAATGACGAGCGTATACGAAGTTACAACGAGTTCCAGAACTGGGTCGATACGGGATATTATCGACGGATACGCGTTGCTTCCGGTGTGCACGTACATCCAAATCAACTTCCGCGAAATCCCACACGTCCGTATTAACGGCGCGCACCTTTTGGTGAAGTCCGCACACGACCAAGTCGTCCCGTTTAGCGGAGCGCACCCAGTTCCGGGAAAATTAGGGTATTTATTTTCCTGATTTTGTGTCACAGTTTTAGATCGCCACAGGACGCGATACCCCGAACAAATTACACGGGTATCAAGAGGGTCATGCAGTCTACGCGTCATAGCTGACGGAACAAAAAATAGGGCAGCGAAGAGAGAGAAATAGTCACCTGAACAGGGTGCCGAAGATGACTGAAATACGCATTTCTGCGAGGTGGTGCGACGCAGCACGGCCGGCTTGCGGGCTGCGGCGGCCGCTAGGGCACGGCGGAGGCGGCTCTGAGACGAAGTCGGCCGGGGCTGGGCTAGCAGAGGGACGGCGGTGGCAGCTCGGAGGGGTGGAGATGCAGTAGCGGTTGTGGGAGCAAAGGAAAGCGGCGCTGGAGTCGTCGTGGCGGCGCTGACGAAGGCGGAGTTGGAGGGGAGACGCGGTGGTGAGTGGTGGTGGTGGAGCTCAGGGGCGGATGATCTTCGGCGGTCGGAGGAGCTCGTCGGAGGCTGCGGCGGAGGGAGAAGGTGTCGACAAAGGTGGGTGATGGCGGTGGAGGAGAAGGGTTGTGGGAGGGGATTTTATAGGGTGGCCGGGGAGAAGAAAGGGCGACGGTTGCAGGAGGTAGAGCGGCGCAGGAAGGCGGCGCGGCGCTGGTTACAACGGAGCAGGCGGAGCATCGGCTAGGGCGGTTGGAACGGCCGGAGAGGGGAACTGCGGGGTCGGGAAGTTTTAGGGATTTACTGTAGCAGTAATTTGGGTAACGGGTTCGGGTTAGCGGGTCGGGCTCTGGATTCAGGTCCGGATTCGACCCGCTAGGGTACGGGTCGGGTACGAGTCACGGGTATGGGTCGGGTATGGATCCGACCCATTAGGGTTTGTTCGATTTGGTTCAGGATGTGTCCGGTTCAGGGTTAAACCGGTTGGTTCAACCCGGTTCAGTTTGGTTTACTTTGATTGTCACGCCCCAGTTCAAAAATACGTAGGACCAGGAATACGTGACACGCCAGCTACGCATTCGACCAGACTCTGGTCTGACTCGAATACGTATAAGCTGTAATATAAAGGGCACTATCTAGATATTCCATAAATGTAAACCTCTATGTCTCAATCCATAATGTACATCAGTATACAAGAAAGAGCTATATGTGCTAAGGTCGGCCGCCCAATAACACACTAACTCGAATAGACTCGAGAAGAAGTATGAGTCTACAAAACTAGGCTACAACAGCAGATGAATAATCAATATAAATAACCATAATACCGGTAGATATAATGTGAGTACCTGGTACCATGCTCGCAAGATATGCCACTCCATCAGTATCTCCAAGTGCTCTGTAATCGTCTATGCTGCAAAACTGGCAGGGAACCAGGTCCTCAGAGGGACGTAACAAGGTACAGAAATATAGCAAGCCAAGTAAACAGAAAGTACAAGTGCACGACAGGGTACTCTATCATAACCATCTAGTGTGACACAATTTAAAGACAACGTTCGACGCGTGGGCTTTCTAAAATAAAACCGTAGCTCCGGACACGGAAACACACGGCACGTACCGCAGCTCCGGGCAAAGAGTCAGACGGGTGAAACAGCTATACTAGAAACAGTTATCACTAGAAACAGGTATCACTAGAAAATACAACATATATATAAGCGCGTGAAGAGTAGCCCAAATGTCTAGTAACTCTCTTTCCCTTCCCAAGCGGTCAACGATTGTGCGTTGAACCTGAACCTCTAACTACAGTCTCGACACACAGAAATAACTCAACAGACGCGACCCTAAGGTCGTCCCAGTCTCTGGTCATAATGTCAGTATCAGGATACAGGAATCTGGCACGATCACAGTGTATGAGTGTGTCCTGGGGTATCGATGTACTCAGGTACGTGCATCGAGGTGCTATGAAGCATCTAGTATTTATTCTAAGATGTTAAGTCGAATGTCAACACCCGGTTGCGATCCGGACGTGGAGTATCGAACGTCAACATAACTACGTGCACAATGTACATAATGGAACAATAAATATCTGTAAACTGAAATACAGGGTGGCAAGGTACACTTGCCTGCGCGAGGCTGCTGAAGACGGGGATCTGGTACTGCGTCCAAGTCCTCAGGTCCCGCAATACCTAGAGAAGGGATACAACTAAATCAATAAACTACCACGAAGCTGAAATAAGATGAGATACACATCTAACCATAAATTCCAACTCAGCTACAACTCACAGGGACACGACACTAGAGGGTTAACCCAGGTTGACTAAAGGTTATTTACAATTATGATCAATCACCTTTTTAATACCATCAGAACAGTCCTTGATCATTTACAATCAGCTATCAATCGTCTTAAAACTATTCCTCGATCAATTTCTTTACTATTCTGCCATCTTACGATATTCATCACGATATTCCGTTAAGTCTAACCCTGATTAAATCCTCAGTCTTCACCTTAGTGTTCACAGACGTTGACATGCACAATTTCTACTATCCTCGAAATAAATAAATAATAATTATTTATTAAAAACCTCAATTATATATATCCTTCACCATCTCACCATAACTACTACTCATTTAATTTTTAACATTATTTATCAGTTCTCGCAGAATGACTAGTGGTTGATATTGCACAAAGTTTCCCAATCAATCACCTGCTCCTCCATGTCCATCAATATCTTGTAACGATTATATCAAACCTTAAAACTTGACGCATTCATAAACCCTCACATAATCTATATCATTTACCTCCCAACTCAATGCATATACAATAGACCATAAAACTCGAAATAGCATTCACCAATCCTAAGGCTCGATTAAACCAAAGTTTTGTTATCACACACTATTCACCATAATTTTAATCATGCTTCCACAATAACCATCAAACTGCACCAAACCATGAGATCTCTCGTCTAGTATATATCTATCATAACCTCGATATATATATCTTACGTAAACCCTAAAGTCCTAAAGTAACTAAGTTCTATATAATATTATACAATAATACAATACACATGGAGAGGGGGAGTGTTTACCTTGATTCATATCTTCTCCTTGCTGCTATGGAATAAAATCTATAGTTGTTGGCCCTTGCCCTTTGCTATCTTTCGGATCTAGGAGCCTTATGATCCTCAAGTCTCTTCTGAGGAATAACTGAATCCTTCTCCAGTTCCATTCTCTATGGCAGCTCTGGAGGCACCTTCAAGTTGCCACATCTCGGTAAGAGCAGCCGAGTTCCATTCCTGCAGCTTGTAGTACAGTTTCAGGTGCTCCCCATGGGTGGTGTAGGGATGATGACAACGATGGTGTGGAAGGAGTTGGTGTTGATGGTGGATTACAGTCGGGTGGCCGGACCATGGTTGCAGCGGCTCTTGGGGGTGATGGCGGGTTGTAGAGGCTAGGGTAGAGTGGTGGTGAAGACTCGGTCGGAGCTCATGGCGATGAAGTTCGTCGGAGGACGGGTCGACGGCCGGAGAGGGGATGTCGATGAGCCGCAGTTCGTCGGAGGACGGGTCGACGTCGAAGGACAGCGGGGCTGCGGGTGCTTTGCTGTTGAGGCAGAGTGCGGGCTGCTGAGGACGGGGAGCAACGGGACTGTGGGGGGAAACTGTAGTCGGTATGGAGAGGTGCATCAGGCCGCCGGAGACGGCGTTGCGGCGCCGCACTGCTCGGCCGGACCGGGTGGAGAGTGCGGGCTCGAGCGGCTTAGTCGAGAAGTCGGTGGCTGGGTTGCACAGAGTCGGGGAAATGGGTCAGCCGCCGGAGTGGGTGGCCGGACAGGAAATAGAGGAGAGGAAGAAGAGATGAAGAAGGAGAAGAAAAAGAATAAGAATGGAAGAAGAATGTATATTGGCTGTGAGTGAATAGATGGAGGAGAGAGAGAGGGGGTGGGGTTTCCCAAGTTTGGGGATTAGGGCCGGTTGGGAAGTGTGAGGGTGGGTGATGTGATGCTTTATAGGGGAGTGGTGAGTAGATGGAGGGTTGGGATCCATCCATTCAAAATGGATGGATGAGATTTAACATGAAGAGGAGGGGGGTTTCTTCATGTGAGGAATAGGTGGGTGAGAATGGGACCCTATATTGGGACCCTCTCACTAGTTCATGACCAATAGGATATTGCCACACAATTTAATAATTGTGACTTAGCCCCCGTAAATTCGGGAATTTGCATGGACACATGAAATGACGCAAAAATTGCGGAGAAAAATATATTTAAAATTGTCATGGTGAGGGGGTGTTGCGCGTTAGGCGCGGGTCTAATTTGAAGGGCATTAGGATTAATTTAATATTAAAATAGAATTTACAAAGTTGGTAAATCCCGATTTAAATAGAGATAACGCGTTCCAAAAATTTAATTTAATTGGGGCCCGTGGGGTCAAAATCCGGAAATGGCACAAAGGCCAAAAATGGTGGGGGCTTGGAGTCAGTCTTGGACCCTTTAGTTGGTCCGGCTCAACGGGTTAAGTTGGTACCCCAAAATCGAGGGTAACGACACAGGTGTCCAACACAGAATAAAATACGGGTTACGATTTTCGGAATGTTGCGCAATTAATTTAGAGCACACGAAAGTTGATTTTTAACAGTCAGAAAAGTCTAGTGCCTAATTTGGCGAGTTGAGTCGAGTGTACAATATTTGTACGAAATTTATGGGCTGAGAATGGGCTCCGAATAATTTGACAAAGATAGTGCACGCCAAGGGATTTTAATTAATTAGATTAAATTTCCAGGTAATTATACTCTACTCTAAACCTTAATATTTTCCACAAAAATTTTCCTGGCCCACTCTAACTATCTACAGAATAAATTGTGGGGGTTTACATTCTTCCCAACTTAGAAAAATTTTGTCCCCGAAATTAAAAGTAAAGCACGATAATATCTAACACAATTTAAAATAACTAATAATTAAATTGCCGTACGTAAATTCGTACCTTGCTCCTCAAATAAGTACGGGAATCGCTGCCGAATAGTATCCTCGCGCTCCCAAGTAGACTCGCCTGGGGAATGGTGCTTCCATGCCACTCTGACTAGTCGAATCGTCTGTCCTCTCCAAGTCTTCTCGCTGCGGTCGAGGATCTTAACTGGCTGCTCTACGTATGACAGACTAGGCCCGACTGTAATCTCCGAATGATCAAGTACGTGGCTAGGGTCCGCGACATATCTCCTCAGCTGCGATACGTGAAATACGTCATGTACTCCCTCTAATAATGGAGGTAATGCCAGACGGTACGCCACTTTGCCAACTCGTTCCAAAATGTCAAAAGGTCTGATGTACCTCGAACTCAGCTTGCCTCTGCCTCCGAATTTGATGGTACCACGAGTGGGCGATATCCTCAAAAATATGTGGTCACCCTCCTTGAACTCCAATGATCTGCGGTGCGCATCTGCCCAGTGTTTCTGTCTGTCCTGTGCTGCGCGCAGGTGGCTCTGAATCTGCTTGACCTTCTCCACTGTCTGTGTCACCAACTTTGGACCCAGTATCTGACGCTCTCCTACGTCACTCCAATAAACTGGCGACCTACATTTCCTGCCGTACAGTGCCTCATAAGGTGCCATCTGTATGCTGGCCTGATAACTGTTATTGTAGGAGAATTCCACCAAGTGTAGATGGTCCTCCCAAGATCCTCCAAAATCAATCAAGCACACTCTCAACATATCCTCTAATATCTGTATCGTGCGCTCTGACTGTCCATCAGTCTGTGGATGATACGCAGTACTGCACTTGAGACGAGTTCCTAGGCTCTCCTGCATACTCCGTCAGAAATATGACGTGAATCTGGAATCACGATCCGATATGATGCTGACAGGCACTCCATATAATCGTACTATCTGTCTCATATACATGTCAGCTAGTATCTCTGCGGATTGCCCAACTCTGAAGGGCAAGAAATGTGCAGACTTGGTGAGTCTGTCTACGACAACCCAAACTGCATCCTTCCCGCTTAGGGCTTCGCGAAAATCCTGTGACGAAGTCCATGGTAATGTGTTCCCACTTCCACTCGGGAATGGGGAGTGGCTGCTATAATCCTGCAGTCCTCTCATATTCAGCCTTGGCTTGCTGACAAACTAAACACCTCGCCACAAACCTTGCAATTTCCCTCTTCATCCCATGCCGCCAAAAATGCTGTCTCAAGTCTCGGTACATCTTCGTACCTCCGGGATGAATGGAATAAATCGAGCTATGAGCCTCGGTCATCAACTCTTGGCATAGCTCGCCATTCAGAATATATAGGCGATCTCCGCACCTCAGCGTTCCGTCTTCCTGAATCCTGAGTCTTGTTTGCATATTGGCCTTTGTCCTGTCTTGCTGTCGTCTAAATCCCGTATCTGTAGGCAAGACCGCTTTGATCCTCTCAATAAATGTGGACTGAATCCTCGAGACTGTCCATAAAATCTATCCATGCCTGGCATTACGATCTCTATTCCATGCTCCTGGAGATCCTCTAGCAACTGTCGCTGCGTTGTCAAATAGTATGCCATGGGCTTCCTGCTTAAGGCATCTGCTACGATATTCGCCTTGCCAGGGTGGTACTGCAACTCAATGTCATAATCTGTCATCAACTCTAGCCAACGTCTCTGTCTCATATTGAGCTCCTTCTGCGTGTAGACGTACTTCAGGCTTTTATGATCTGTATAAATCTCAACACGCTCACCATAAAGGTAATGTCTCCATAGCTTTAGTGCAAATATCACTGCAGCTAGCTCCAAGTCGTGCGTCGGATAGTTCTTCTCATGAACTCTCAGCTGTCTCGATGCGTAGGCTATCACCTTGCCGTGTTGCATCAGTACACATCCCAATCCGCTCCCTGACGCATCACTGTACACTACAAATCCTCCTAATCCGGAAGGTAGTGTCAAAATCGGTGCTGATGTCAGACGCTTCTTCAGCTCGTCGAAAGCCGCCTGACACTCGTCGGTCCAGATAAACTCTTCACCTTTACGCGTCAGTCGCGTCATAGGCGCAGCTATCCTCGAAAAGTTTTCCACGAACCTCCGGTAATATCCGGCAAGTCCGAGGAAACTCCTAATCTCTGTAACTGATGTAGGGGTAGGCCAGGTCTCTACTGCAGCTATCTTCTCCGGATCAACTGATAGTCCATCTCCGGTGATTATGTGTCCCAGAAATGGTACTCTATCCAAGCAAAACTCACATTTGCTGAGTTTGGCGTACAGCCTTTCATGTCTCAGCGTCTCCAACACAATCCTGAGATGTCTCTCATGCTCCTCCTGGCTCTTAGAATATATCAAAATTTTGTCTATAAATACCACCACGAACTTATCTAAGTACTGGTGGAAAATATTGTTCATCAAACACCTGAATACTGCTGGCGCGTTGGTTAAACCAAACGGCATAACTAAAAACTCATAATGGCCATACTTCGTCCGAAAGGCCGTCTTCTGGATGTCCTCTTTCCGTACCTTGATCTGATGATTGCTGGATCTGAGATCGATCTTCAAAATACATATGTGCCACTTAGCTGATTCAAATAAATCTTTGATGTGCGGCAATGGGTACTTGTTCTTTACCATTACTGCATTAAATCCTGTAATTGATACACAAACATACCGTCCCTGAAATTAATACGCAGACGTACCATCTCGTCCTTCTTCGATACCATAAGATGGTTGCTTCTCATGGAAAAACACTAGCCCGACCGAAACCCTTGTCTAAGAGGTCCTCTATTATGGACTTCCAACTCAACCAAACTTTGTCGGTGCTAGTCTGAAGACAAAAAAAAAAAATAATCGGCTCGGCTCTTGGAGTCAACTCTGTAACAAACTCTTTCTGTCAGATGGCAGGCCTAAAAGATTATCTAGAAGACATCCTCAACTCTGCTATGACAAGGTGGTACACTGGTTCACCTCCTGAATTGTATACCCCTAAGGTAGCTGGGCACCATACTCCTGGGCTCCCTGAAGTAACTCAAATTCAGGGTAATCTGGTGGTCATAAATAATGTAATCACGTCGACAATCTCGCGTCGCGTGGTATTGGCTCAACCAATCCATGTCTAGGATAAAGCCATAGTCTAGACTAAACCTCAAAAATAATTTCTTCTGTTCTGCTTTCAACATTATTCCTCAAAAAAAGATTTTCCTCACCTAATGTATAATTCTCTTCTCCTCAAGTTTTACCTAAATTTTTATTCCTCGAATTTCTTCTTTTCGTTATTTATCTCCCCAAATCACATAGTACAATTATAATAATGATGTCACCCAAGCACATACTAAAATTTTTGGTATTAGATCATCATCTTCCAAGTGAGAGCTTGAAATTTTATCTCCCCTAGTCCATAATTTCATTCCTGGTATTGCTATCATATACAACCACTAGTTTCTATCATTAGGCTATACATTTACATAAATCATTCTAGGTCATGATCAACAATTCTTTCAGCTCTCAGTACTTCCAAGATCACTGCTATCTCAAGCACGGGTAGGGTACTACTAGGTCCAACTCTCTTGCCAACCTTCCACACAAGTTCTAAAATCCAAAGAACCCATCAATCTATCCTGATAAGGTATCAATCTTCTCCGAGAAAGGTATACGAATTCTGTCTTCTGCCGTCTGATCTTCAATCTTCTTCTGGAGAAAATCATCAGTCACAAACATTCGCCTCCCTGAACAATAGGGGACGAGAAACAAGGATAACGACATTGACGAAGATTGAACGAATGCAAAGTGGAAATCCAAGGGCGATAATCACATACAAAGAGTTTTAAAATCGATTATGGATTGAGATCCTACTCAACAATCATAACATTTATTCCTAATTTGCAGGCTCGCTTGGCACAGTCAGATGACCAAGACGATTTAAATTGGACCTGCATGGGCCACCACAAAAACATGTCACGCCCCAGTCCAAAAATACGTAGGACCAGGAATACGTGACACGCCAGCTACGCATTCGACCAGACTCTGGTCTGACTCAAATACGTATAAGCTGTAATATAAAGGGCACTATCTAGATATTCCATAAATGTAAACCTCTATGTCTCAATCCATAATGTACATCAGTATACAAGAAAGAGCTATATGTGCTAAGGTCGGCCGCCCAATAACACACTAACTCGAATAGACTCGAGAAGAAGTATGAGTCTACAAAACTAGGCTACAACAGCAGATAAATAATCAATGTAAATAACCATAATGCTGGTAGATATAATATGAGTACCTGGTACCATGCTCGCAAGATATGCCACTCCATCAGTATCTCCAAGTGCTCTGTAATCGTCTATGCTGCAAAACTAGCAGAGAACCAGGTCCTTAGAGGGACGTAACAAGGTACAGAAATATAGCAAGCCAAGTAAACAGAAAGTACAAGTGCACGATAGGGTACTCTATCATAACCATCTAGTGTGACACAATTTAAAGACAACGTTCGACGCGTGGGCTTTCTAAAATAAAACCGTAGCTCCGGACACGGAAACACACGGCACGTACCGCAACTCCGGACAAAGAGTTACACGGGTGAAACAGCTACACTAGAAACAGGTATCACTAGAAACAGGTATCACTAGAAAATACTACATATATATAAGCGCGTGCAGAGTAGCCCAAACATCTAGTAACTGTCTTCCCCTTCCCAAGCGGTCAACGATTGTGCGTTGAACCTGAACCTCTAACTACAGTCTTGACACACAGAAATAACTCAACAGACGCGACCCTAAGGTCGTCCCAGTCTCTGATCATGATGTCAGTATCAGGATACAGGAATCTGGCACGATCACAGTGTATGAGTGTGTCCTGGGGTATCGATGTACTCAGGTACGTGCATCGAGGTGCTATGAAGCATCTAGTATTTATTCTAAGACGTTAAGTCGAATGTCAACACCCGGTTGCGATCCGGACGTGGAGTATCGAACGTCAACATAACTACGTGCACAATGTACATAATGGAACAATAAATATCTGTAAACTGAAATACAGGGTGGCAAGGTACACTTGCCTGCGCGAGGCTGCTGAAGACGGGGATCTGGTACTGCGTCCAAGTCCTCAGGTCCCGCCATACCTAGAGAAGGGATACAACTAAATCAATAAACTACCACGAAGCTGAAATAAGATGAGATACACATCTAACCATAAATTCCAACTCAGCTACAACTCACAGGGACACGACGCTAGAGGGTTAACCCAGGTTGACTAAAGGTTATTTACAATTATGATCAATCACCTTTTTAATACCATCAGAACAGTCCTTGATCATTTACAATCAGCTATCAATCGTCTTAAAACTATTCCTCGATCAATTTCTTTACTATTCTGCCGTCTTACTGTATTCATCACGATATTCTGTTAAGTCTAACCCTGATTAAATCCTCAGTCTTTACCTTAGTGTTCACAGACGTTGACATGCACAATTTCTACTATCCTCGAAATAAATAAATAATAATTATTTATTAAAAACCTCAATTATATATATCCTTTACCATCTTACCATAACTACTACTCATTTAATTTTCAATATTATTTATCAGTTCTCGCAGAATGACTGGTGGTTGATATTGCACAAAGTTTCCCAATCAATCACCTGCTCCTCCATGTCCATCAATATCTTGTAACGATTATATCAAACCTTAAAACTTGACGCATTCATAAACCCTCACATAATCTATATCATTTACCTCCCAACTCAATGCATATACAATAGACCATAAAACTCGAAATAGCATTCACCAATCCTAAGGCTCGATTAAACCAAAGTTTTGTTATCACACACTATTCACCATAATTTTAATCATGCTTCCTCAATAACCATCAAACTGTACCAAACCATGAGATCTCTCGTCTAGTATTTATCTATCATAACCTCGATATATATATCATACGTAAACCCTAAAGTCCTAAAGTAACTAAGTTCTATATAACATTATACAATAATACAATACACATGGAGAGGGGGAGTGTTTACCTTGATTCATATCTTCTCCTTGCTGCTATGGAATAAAATCTATAGTTGTTGGCCCTTGCCCTTTGCTATCTTTCGGATCTAGGAGCCTTCTGATCCTCAAGTCTCTTCTGAGGAATAACTGAATCCTTCTCCAGTTCCATTCTCCATGGCAGCTCTGGAGGCACCTTCAAGTTGCCACATCTCGGTAAGAGCAGCCGAGTTCCTTTCCTGCAGCTTGTAGTACAGTTTCAGGTGCTCCCCATGGGTGGTGTAGGGATGATGACAATGGTGGTGTGGAAGGAGTTGGTGTTGATGGTGGATTACAGTCGGGTGGCCGGACCATGGTTGCAGCGGCTCTTAGGGGTGATGGCGGGTTGTAGAGGCTGGGGTAGAGTGGTGGTGAAGACTCGGTCGGAGCTCATGGCGATGAAGTTCGTCGGAGGACGGGTCGACGGCCGGAGAGGGGATGTCGATGAGCCGCAGTTCGTCGGAGGACGGGTCGACGTCGAAGGACAGCGGGGCTGCGGGTGCTTTGCTGTAGAGGCGGAGTGCGGGCTGCTGAGGACGGGGAGCAGCGGGACTGCGGGGGGAAACTGTAGTCGGTCTGGAGAGGTGCAGCAGGCCGCCGGAGACGGCGGTGCGGCGCCGCACTGCTCGGCCGGAGCGGGTGGAGAGTGCGGGCTCGAGCGGCTTAGTCGAGAAGTCGGTGGCTGGGTTGCACAGAGTCGGGGAAATGGGTCAGCCGCCGGAGTGGGTGGCCGGACAGGAAATTGAGGAGAGGAAGAAGAGATAAAGAAGGAGAAGAAAAAGAATAAGAATGGAAGAAGAATGTATATTGGCTGTGAGTGAATGGATGGAGGAGAGAGAGAGGGGGTAGGGTTTCCCAAGTTTGGGGATTAGGGCCGGTTGGGAAGTGTGAGGGTGGGTGATGTGATGCTTTATAGGGGAGTGGTGAGTAGATGGAGGGTTGGGATCCATCCATTCAAAATGGATGGATGAGATTTAACATGAAGAGGAGGGGGGTTTCTTCATGTGAGGAATAGGTGGGTGAGAATGGGACCCTATATTGGGACCCTCTCACTAGTTCATGACCAATAGGATGTTGACACACAATTTAATAATTGCGACTTAGCCCCCGTAAATTCAGGAATTTGCATGGACACATGAAATAACGCAAAAATTGCGGAGAAAAATATATTTAAAATTGTTATGGTGAGGGGGTGTTGCGCGTTAGACGCGGGTCTAATTTGAAGGGCATTGGGATTAATTTAATATTAAAATAGAATTTACAAAGTTGGTAAATCCCGATTTAAATAGAGATAACGCGTTCCGCAAATTTAATTTAATTGGGGCCCGTGGGGTCAAAATCCGGAAATGGCGCAAAGGCCAAAAATGGTGGGGGCTTGGAGTCAGTCTTGGACCCTTTAGTTGGTCCGGCTCAACGGGTTAAGTTGGTACCCCAAAATTGAGGGTAACGACACAGGTGTCCAACACAGAATAAAATACGGGTTACGATTTTCGGAATGTTGCGCAATTAATTTAGAACACACGAAAGTTGATTTTTAACAGTCAGAAAAGTCCAGTGCCTAATTTGGCGAGTTGAGTCGAGTGTACAATATTTGTACGAAATTTATGGGCTGAGAATGGGCTCCGAATAATTTGACAAAGATAGTGCACGCCAAGGGGTTTTAATTAATTAGATTAAATTTCCAGGTAATTATACTCTACTCTAAACCTCAATATTTTCCACAAAAATTTTCCTGGCCCACTCTAACTATCTACAGAATAAATTGTGGGGGTTTACATTGGTTTAAATAAAAACTTAGTTTTTAGGTCTTTAAAAATAGTTCTGTGGTCCAATAAATTCTAGAAAAATTATCCTATGTCTAATATTTTATTTTACACCCAAAAATATTATTTTTATAATATTTTAATATTTAATAAAAATATTTAAAATTATTTAATACCAAAATACCTTGATTTTAATTAGTTAAAAATTCTGAAAAAATTCTAAAAATTTATTTTTAAAATCCTGAAAACTAGGGGTTTATAATCTACCATCCTAAAGAGGATTGCGTCCTCGCAATCAAAGAATAATGACACATAACCGGTCAGAAGAGATGACATGGTTTGCAAAACAGGTTCGAAGTACGACACAATCAAAGAATCATGATCAAGGAGAATCAAAGGATGAGGGTTAAGCAAAACACCTAGGGAAGAAAAACATTATTTCCCTAAGAAATGAAAGTTATGTAAATTCAAGAGTGAAGAAAATCTGGTTAAAGCAAGAAAACTACAACTTAGAAAACTAGGTTATCAATTAATAAGTTCAAAATACTAGGTTTAAGGCTAATGTCACAAACTAACAGGCACGTGCTAAAGCAATGCATCTATGAATAACTTACGCGTATTTGCTACTCCACGAGTCTGCGCGTCCTCCAAGGTCATCGCAAAAGCTTGTCTGCGTCCTTGCGGTGGATTCCTCTGCTGTTACTGAGCCTGCTGGAAGAGTATTGCCTGGGGTATCAAAGGTGGCATCGGCTGATACCCTCCTGGAGGTGGTGGTATGACTCCTTCAACTCCCATTTGCGGTGCTCCCAATGCTGGATAGGCTGGCCTCGGTACTGGTAAAGCTTGTTGGTTTATCATTGGTGCTCCTTCTCGACACTCAAGGCATTCCCTCACTAAATGATGACTGGATCCGCAAGCTAAACATAATCCCATTTTGCGTCTGCACTCGTTCTCAATATGGTCTCGCTTGCCACAATGTTGACAGATAGGTAGTGCTTGCGGAGATGCTCCGGGTGGCTGGTGCATGTGAGGGCTCTTTGTAGCTTCTTTCTGTGGTGCTCTGGATGGTGTTGATGTGGAAGACCGCTTTAGGCTAGTCTCTCTCCTGGTGACGTGCTCCATGCATCGGGCTGTAGCAAGGACGTCCGAGTAAGAAGTTGGTACAACGGATCCGATCAATCTCTGTAGCTCAAAGTTTAGTCCGTCGAAGAACTTCTAAGCCTTCTCTTCTTCTGTCGGGATCAAGGTAGGGGCGAAGTGACTCAGACAATGAACTCCGTATTATATTCTTCCACTGTCATACTGTCTTGAGTGAGGTGATTGAACTTGTCCCAAAGTTCTGATCGAGCGATGGCTGGAATATACATCTCCTGAAAGAGTCTAGAGAACTCTTCCTAAGTGACTTGGTCTGGTCTGAGTCGTGTCTCCTCAGATAGCCACCAGTGATGTGCATTATTCGTCAACTGCATTCTGACGGCAGTCATCCAACGTTCCCTTGGAAGCTCATCTGCTTCTAATTGATGTTGAGTGTTGGTGAGCCACTCATGAACTTCAGTGGGCTCCTCCTTTCCTGAAAAGGTGCGAGGATTCAGTTGGCGGAAATCGCTGATAGAACCCGTCGTTGGCCGTCGTGCTGGTAGATTCGCCTGCTCCAGTGCGATTGCTAGGCTGTGACGCGGAGCCTCTTATTGAATTTGTTGTTGGGCTTACATCATTGCATAGATTATTTGAAATATCTGTTGTCCATCCATAGCCTGCCTTTATGGGAGTACGGGCATTGGTGGAGTAAACTGTGGCAGAATATCATCATGCTGGATTCTCGAGGCATGTTGTTTTACTTAACTACTTCGGTGTGCTGATTGACCTCCATCCACTAGTGTTACTTCATCTTCGTTGGTTACCACAGCACCTCATGGTGATCCTGTAGGAGTCTCACCGTTTGCTCATGGATACATTACTCTACATCTAAAATAAACTATAAGAGGCGCACAGAAGGATCAAGGCAGGATGCAAGTCAAGAATTTTAATTCGAATCCGTTATAGAGATCAAGAACGATTTAATCAAGTGGATGGGATCCTATAATATATCATATTCTTTATTGTAGGCTTGCTCGGTCCCTAAGTTGAAACCGAAGCAATTTAGTCGTTGACCTGCATGGGCCACCACAAAAACTATGTCACGCCCCAGTCCTAAAATATTAAGGGACTAGACACGTGACAATGGCCAGCTGTAGAAGCATGAAAAATACGCTGGGAGGATCTACGCAGCCTCTTGATGCAGAGCAGTGTAAACAGAGGCCTTCAGAGCCATCAAGCGTGCAACAGAGCTTTTTTCTGCTAAAACACAGCATGAAGTGTAAGCTCAAAGGACCATCCGCGTAAGTACAGTACGTCCAGGCCGCTCCAACGTAAGACAGAGTTCTTCATTGCCTCTATGGCGTAAAACTCAGCCGCTCTCAAAGCAGCGTTAATGCGTACGAGGAGCGCTTCGTTTTCCCTGAAATGAACCTGTCAAGTCACGCAGTGAACCTGGCCTCTGACTCCTGACAAAAAGTGCTGCACGGTTACCCAGACGACGGCTGGAAACGATGGCAGACCCCTCGGGACGCGCCCACAGTATGATGGCGGATCTCGGCATTTAATGCAGAGGATTTGGTTAAAATATTACCAAACCGTCGGTTACCAAAGTCCCCCCAGCGTAAACCACTCTTTCACGTACAAGGGAATACGCCGCCCTATTTTACACAGGCAAACATGAGCTATTTTATGCTCCGCAGTAGACAAACCGCCTGCCACGTCAAAAGCTGCACTTCGTACAGGGCCCGAGGCACGTCTCTACGTCAAATTGCACAGAGCGGTGATAGCTTCCCTCAAGATACGTCTCTGCGACGGATGCACAGAAGGGCTGCAGACCTTCAAAACACGTCTCCGCATTTAATGCACAGGATGGTGGCAAATCTCTGGAAGAGATTTGATTACACCTTCGAAAGCCGTAATTCCAGCGAAGACGTCCACATCAACACTCTGGCACGGTACGCAGCGGCTTCTATGCCCATTCAGGATCTGTGCTCATTCGGCTTTAAACGTCCACTCAGTCTCTACGACCATTCGGCTTCTATGCCTGTTCGGCTTCTATGCCCATTCGGCTTCTACGCCTGTTCGGCTTCTATGCCTATTTTGGCTTCTACGCCAGGGGTGACAGTCATTTGGCTTCTACGCCAACCTCTTCTACACAAGGGATACCTACTTACGTGGCTTCTACACCGTGATCCTCGCAGCAGATATACGCATTTTGTCCCCTTAGTTGGACACGTGTCACATACTCACTCAAAAGGTCATTTATGCGCAGGCATTGGTTATTTTAACCGTTGTGTAAAAGGGTGCTGTACTGTCCACTCCTCGGTTGTTACAACGACGGAGTGGTCACTGTCACCAAAACTCTATAAATAGAGACCCCTATCAATGGGGAACATGGTCGACAATTTGGAAGATCGAACCAGGTCAGAGAATTGGTAGAAAAAAGAGAGAGAAAGAGAGAAGAAGAAGGAGAGAAGAGTCCGGAGCTCAGGCAAAGAGTAGGGGTCGACGGCTCTGGTACCGTGCATCCACCCTCCTTTGCAGCCTTCGAAGCCGCTACCCGTCTTCCACGGCACTTCTTCAACATCGTGTAGTCCAAGGGCTAAAGTGATCGACTGCAGATCAGACACCTATAGCAATTTATACCCAGATTAAATAAATTGTACTCCCGCATCCTCGTATAGGATCGAATTGTACAAGTTTGTTTGTAAACAAAAGGGCACGGGTCTCGTATAAACCCTGTCATTGAAATACACTTTCATTCTTTCGTTTAATACCACAAACAAGATGGCGACTCTGCTGGGGACATCTTTCTCTTCTGACGAAGAAGTAATTGCTCAACACGATGCGGTATCCGTGGGATCTGTAAAGAAGACACTGGTCGTCCAATTCGACCAATCTGCCTACGAAGACATGCTTCATACTGGGGGTAGCTCTCATTCTCTCTCCGTCCGAGACAACAGGAAGCTGCACAAAGTGTGGATGCCCACGACATCCTCCGCCGTTCCTGTGTACTCTCCGATCTCTCCGATCTCTCCAATCTCTCCGACCAATGAGGTGGTAGCATCGCTCCCTCCGTGCCCCGCACATAAAATTCAGTCTCCCGCTACGCGTGGTACAGACGAAACTTTGGGCAAAGCCTCAGCGCTAACCCAGGAGTATCCACTGCGCTTTACGCGCAGAAATCAGTCTCCCGCTACGCGCGATACAGACAAAACTTCGGGCAAAGCCTCAGCGCTAACCCAGGAGTACCCACTGCGCTTTACGAGCAGAAATCAGTCTCCCGCTACGCGTGGTACAGACAAAACTTCGGGCAAAGCCTCAGCGCTAACCCAGAAGTATCCGCTGCGCTCTACGCGTAGGAACCAGTCTCCCACTACGCGCGGTACAGACCAAACTTCTGGTAATGCCTCACCGCTAGGACAGACAATATCTGACCTCTACGAGGAACCGGATGAACGTCGTGATTTCTGCGAAGGGAAGCAGGCAGCGGAATACTTGACTCCTCGGCTGTTACGCCAGCGAATGAGCAATCTGCCTACCCTCCGGATTAAGCGGAAAGCCGACGGCCAGCTGAGGACCTCTTCAGCCTTACACTCTGAGCGAATCTCTAATTTACGCCAGGCACAGTCCTCCGGCATAAAACAAACTCAGATTGTAGAAAGACACCCTCCCAGGGGATTATCCGCCGCCCAGATAGCCAACCTGTTGTATACAGGTGGTATAGGGAAAACTGGGGTGCCCAGTCTCCGCGTACCCGCTGAGGGGGATAGAAGATACAAGCCTTCGTCTTCCTCTTCGGCAAATCCTCTTGACCTACGCACCCGTCTAATCCAAAAAGACAGAGACAGGAGCCGTAAACAGGTTTTAGAACCCCTGACCATCAAACGGGGGGAGATCGTATGGGAAGATGCATCAACATCTATTATCATCATGATGTATGAACCATATGAAGATGATGCCTTTATTGTCCCTCCTACCCACGGCAATCAGCATCCAATAATCTTCAAACACAAGCAGAACGGTCCGGTTGAACAGCAAGAATTTCGCGAGCCTGAGAGTGGGAAAATACAAATCCATAGGTATAGCCCACAAGCTTTGAAGATTATACAGAACATGGGTTATGATCTGAAATTAAAGCAAGGCCTCAACTATGGAAAGGATAGACGAATACCATTATAGGGTAATTCTTGCCATCAGCAAGCTCATTTCGGATTGGGATATGTTGCTAATCCCAAAACTTCAAAATCTAATCCTGTACGACCAGAGACAACTCCTGCTGAATCAGTTTCTACGACCAGGGACCACAGCGTGTCTGGAGGTAACTCGCCTCGACGAGACAAGGCAGCATCCAAGGCTAGGGGCAGAATGTCTACAGGATCCGAAGATGGCGCAACAACGGCTATCTTCCCCGAAGACCGTAAAAATCGGGCATCAAAAGCCCCACGACCAAAAGGAACTTTCTCCTTCAAAGAAGATGACATAATCGTAATCTTTAATATATTAAAGAAGGAACGTAAGCTCCAGCTACCCGACATCAGATATCCTGAGAGGGCCGGCAAAATCGATGACCCAGATTATTGCCTCTTCCATCGGTACACTCATCACCCTACGAGGGCCTGCTATGTGCTAAAAAGGAGAATTCAGAAATTAATCGATGCCAAGGTTATCACTCTGCGTCTATGAAAAAAAATGAGGGAACAGTCACTACGGCAGAGTAGCAGATATGTGCCTCCCTCCCCGATGGAGTCACAATCACAAAGTTTGTCATGTTCATATTACCTCTGAATAAACTTTCGACTATCAATTATCATATCCATATTACCTCTGATATCGATTATCGTCTACACTTAACATTCGTACTTAAATTCTGAAGTACGCTAGTAATGTTAAGTCCACAAAAATTGCCATGTCCATATTACCTCTGAGCAGATATGTGCCTCCCTCCCCGATAGAGTCACAATCACAAAGTTTGTCATGTTCATATTACCTCTGAATAAACTTTCGACCATCAATTATCATGTCCATATTACCTCTGATATCGATTGTCGTCTACACTTAACATTCGTACTTAAATTCTAAAGTGCGCCAGTAATGTTAAGTCCACAAAAATTGCCATGTCCATATTACCTCTGAGCAGATATGTGCGTCCCTCCCCGATGGAGTCACAATCACAAAGTTTGTCATGTTCATATTACCTCTGAATAAACTTTCGACCATCAATTATCATGTCTATATTACCTCTTATATGGATTGTCGTCTACACTTAACATTCGTACTTAAATGCTAAAGTACGCCAGTAATGTTAAGTCCACAAAAATTGCCATGTCCATATTACCTCTGAGCAGATATATGCCTCCCTTCCCGATGGAGTCACAATCACAAAGTTTGTCATGTTCATATTACCTATGAATAAACTTTCGACCATCAATTATTATGTCCATATTATCTCTGATATCGATTGTCGTCTACACTTAACATTCGTACTTAAATTCTAAAGTACGCCAGTAATGTTAAGTCCACAAAAATTGCCATGTCCATATTACCTCTGAGCAGATATGTGCCTCCCTCCCCGATGGAGTCACAATCACAAAGTTTGTCATGTTCATATTACCTCTGAATAAACTTTCGACCATCAAATTATCATGTCTATATTACCTCTGATATCGATTGTCGTCTACACTTAACATTCGTACTTAAATTCTAAAGTACGCCAGTAATGTTAAGTCCATAAAAATTGCCATGTCCATATTACCTCTGAGCAGATATGTGCCTCCCTCCCCGATGGAGTAACAATCACAAAGTTTGTCACGTTCATATTACCTCTGAATAAACTTTTGACCATCAATTATCATGTCCATATTACCTCTGATATCGATTGTCGTCTACACTTAACATTCGTACTTAAATTCTAAAGTACGCTAGTAATGTTAAGTCCACAAAAATTGCCATGTCCATATTACCTCTGAGCAGATATGTGCCTCCCTCCCCGATGGAGTCACAATCATAAAGTTTGTCATGTTCATATTATCTTTGAATAAACTTTCGACCATCAAATTATCATGTCCATATTACCTCTGATATCGATTGTCGTCTACACTTAACATTCGTACTTAAATTCTAAAGTACGCCAGTAATGCTAAGTCCACAAAAATTGCCATGTCCATATTACCTCTGAGCAGATATGTGCCTCCCTCCCCTATGGAGTCACAATCACAATGTTTGTCATGTTCATATTACCTCTGAATAAACTTTCGACCATCAATTATCATGTCCATATTACCTCTGATATCGATTGTCGTCTACACTTAACATTCATACTTAAATTCTAAAGTACGCTAGTAATGTTAAGTCCACAAAAATTACCATGTCCATATCACCTCTGAGCAAGTATATAGACCACTCCCGATGACGAAGTAGAACCAATAGCACAAAAATTCTTGGAAGCTATAAACTCCTACCGTCCGTATGTCTGGGAAGTGGCGTCATCGTCCAATATCGTCGCGACATTTGGGCCACACGAGGATTCTATCTTCATCGTCCCACCTACCTGCAGCAGCCAGCGTTCGATAGTCTTCGGCCACGTGCGCAATCAACCGACTGCCCAGGAAGATCCTTTCGACAACGATACTGGGAGAATGCAGGTTCACCGATACAGCCCTCAAGCGCTGAAGATCATACAAAACATGGGCTACGACTTAAAGCGGAAGCCAGGCCTCAACTACGGAAGAGGCAGACGAACGCCGCCGCGTGGCAACACCCGCTATCAACAGACCCGTTTCGGATTAGGATATGCCCCCGCCCTTGCGACTTCTAAGTCAGAAGAGGACATCTCTTCCTCCCAGAATGGTTCGTTGCCCCCCGACTCACCTGATGCTCTCAAACAAACACTATCAGTAAATATGGTGGTGATAGATCCCTCAGGAGCAGATGAGCAGGATTCGGAGCCGTTTGAGAATGACTCTTGGGCTCAGCAAATGGATACACAGTGGGAATTCCGCTTCGAGCAAAGAGAACCTCCCACCAAAGACGAAGTTATCCAGATCGATGTTGGGGGTAAACTTTTGCCGAAGCCAATATTTATCAGTAACAACCTTCCCCCAGCTGAAAGGGAAGAAGTTATACAGCTGATAATGGAATACATCGACGTCTTTGCATGGAATTATGAGGACATGCCAGGCCTGGACCCGAAAGTAGCTACTCACAAGCTCAATATATTGACCGATTCGAAGCCAGTAAAGCAGCACCAACGCCGGTTCTGCCCAGATATGATGGACGCCATCGAAACTGAAGTCAAGAAGTTGATAGCCTGCGGTTTCATCCGGAAAGAACAATATCCCGACTGGGTCGCCAATGTTGTCCCAGTCATGAAGAAAAATGGAAAGGTACTTATCTGCATCGATTACCAAGATCTGAATGCGGCCTGCCCCAAGGATGAATTCCCTCTTCCCATCACGGACATCATGATCGACAACACCTGCGGCTTTGAACGCATGTCTTTTATGGACAGGTTCTCAGGGTACAATCAGATCAAGATGCATCCTGAAGATGAGAAGCACACCGCCTTCCGGACACCATTGGGAGTATATTGCTACACGGTCACGCCCTTCGGATTGAAGAACGCCGGGGCTACATACCAACGAGCTATGAGTAACATATTCCACGAGTATTTACGCAAAATAGTAGAATATTACGTGGACGACATAGCCGTCAAGAGCTGCCTCAAAGGTTATCACATTCAAGACCTGAGGACGGTATTCGAGTTAATACGCCAATATCAACTCAAGATGAACCCTACGAAGTCCTTTCTGGGTGTATCTAGTGGCAAATTCCTGGGATTTGTCATTACCGCCAAAGACATCCAAGTGGACCCTAATAAAGTCCAGGCAATCATGGAAATACGATCGCCCTATCATGACCCGTACCCGGTTTGGGGGCACGAGTGCGTGGGTACGTCCAGCCTACGCCGCAGCAACGTCGGTAGAACGCTGTCTAGGTCATGTAACTATCTAATCAAACTCACGTGAATACCCAACTCCATAAGGAGACGTGGATATCATAAAATAATGTTAGAAATACTCAATCACATAAACAAAGCACGATGAGATATCAAGGCAAGCTAGAAATACAAGACAAGTCTAACGACAAAATAATCATACCTGCAATCAGTAACATCCAATGCCCAAGTGTCAGAAACAAGTCCACTAAGGTCACAGTCTGAAAAAATATTTTTCAGTCAGGAAGGAGCAAAGTACATCTCTAAATAGCAGTTCTATATTCATGATATAAACTATGTAGCAGTTCTAGATGGAAATATACGAGAAGCATGTATAGGTACGAGAAATAAAAGAAATACTGGAAATACTGTAAGTAAATGCAGGAGAAGAAATAATATGTCCATGAGCAAGAACCTATGACTAAGTGTATGAGTACTAGCTTTAACATGTGATCGGCTTGGGAACTTGATCAGGCTGGTTACATGTGATTAGCTATGATTCATGTAAGGTCAGGCTAACCGTTGGTTAGCTATGATGCATATAGAGGTCAGGCTAATCACACGTAACAGCTATAAAGCATGTAAATGGTCAGGCCGCACCCGACGTGAGATGTGGGGTGAGCTATGATGCATGTAGAGTTGGGTATGATCACATATCTATACTAAAATACTCCCCTCCCCCGACTGGTATAGTAGATCCAATTATGGTATGCTATGGCACAGGATTCCCTAGGGAGGTAGCAAGTCTCCCCGGGAATCAGTGTCTGTACATGCACAAGATAACAAGGAAACAAGTCTTATACAAGCTACACCATAAAAAAGGAATAACATCTCATGACGAGATTCGTGTATACCAATCCGTGTAACCAACGTGTCAAGAGCATGGATATCTACACTAGATACAGTGTACATAGGAGATATCATAAATTAGAAACTAATCAGAGAATGTACTCGCCTTGGGTCCTTAGCTGTCAATACCAATGTCCTGTCCCAGAGTATCGTCTGGAGAATCCGACAGTCCTATAAACATATAATAATATCATTTGTATCAGATGCTACACTAACACACAATAGAAATACACTGGCCTCAGGGCTATGCCAGGCATGGCTCTAGTCAACTAGGGTCATCTAGTAGGGATATGTATATAATACACATTTACACTCAGAGTATATACCAATAAAAATATACATAATATATATATAAGTGTCTATTAGTAATTATACAAAATACGTATATGTGTATGCACACTAAATAGATGTATATAATTATATACTTATATACCAAAGTACATATTTGTATATATATCAATCAAATATTTATATATATATAACTAATCAGAGAATGCACATAATGCCACCCTTCTCAAGGTGATCCCAAATGAAGTAGCAGTTAGTTCCAATGAGTCCGGAGCAGTTCAAATAGCTAGAAACTATATAAAAAAGTCCAAGATCGGAGTTCGGCACGAAAATTGAAATAAGGATACCGAGTCCTCAATACATGGAGAAAACATACGGGGTTAACAAGTTTAGCTAAAAGAGAAAGGGTCGTTTGTTTGTTATTAAGGTAACACCTTAAATTAATGAAAATCATTTCAAAATTATTTTGAACAATAATTGTTAAAACTTTCCTTTCGAACATAAATTATAATTTAAAAGTTTATTTATACAAATTTAGAATTTACGTAAAAGCCAATATATTTTTTATATCTATAGTAATTTCAGTTACCAGTCCAAATAACCAATTTTGAACAAATTTTGATTATTGAAACTATTCCTTAATTAATAATATAAACCAAAAATTATTATTATTTTTTACATAATCAAAACCCTTATATTTATTACATAAAAATAAACTAATTACATAAAACTAGCTATTTACATATACTAAACTAATTACATTAATTACTAAACTAATTACAAATTAACTATTTAATTAATTATTAACTAACTGCTTAATTATTAACTAACTGATTAATTATAACTAACCTAACTCATTAAAACAGAAGAAGGGAAAGAGGAAAGGGGGCTCACGTCGGGGTTTTCCGACGCCGGCGGAGGAGTCTCGCCGGGTCCCGCGGCTTCGGTGCAGCTTTGGTCGGGATCTTGGCGGTAGAACTCGAGAGCGGTGGCGTTGGCTCCGGTGAGGAAAGCGGCGGCGAAGCTCGGCTCGACGCGGCGGAGAAGCTCGGCTCGACGGATCTGCTGTGGCGGCGGTGGTCGAAGTTCGGCGGTGGTCGACGTTCTTCTCGGGCGGCGACGGTGGATCTTCGCGTCTCGTCGGCCACAAGCGCTCGACGCCGAGGAGGAGATCTCAGTCGCCGGCGGCGGTCGAGATCTAGGTTAGGGTTTTGGATTTTTGTGAACGAGTCTGGGTTGGATCGTGTCCGAGGCTGGACACGGGGATTCGATATTGTGTGGTGTGGAGGTGAACGTGTCCAGGTGTTGGACACAGGGATGGTGTACTGCGGTGTGGGGGTTGTGTCCAGATGGTGTCGGACACAAAAATTTGGTTGTAATGTTGTAAATCTGGACACAGGAAATGAATGGATACGGTAGGACACACAGGGTCGGACCCGAGGCCAACACGGCTGACACGGTAATGCTGGACACACGGACACGAGCACACAAATCAATGGTGATGGCTTGTTGGCTTGTAGAAATTTATGAGGGCTAGCTAGGGTTTCTTGGGAATGGTGTGGGTGAGAGACTTTAAATAGGGAAAGAGGGTGTGGGATGAAGGGTGAGGATTGGCCCAATAATGAATGGCCAAGATTATATATAAATGGATTTTCATGTGGGAAAAATGAGGGTGTGAATGGGAGACGGTAAACTGGTAAATTTAATAGAAAAAAATATAATTTAAGAAAATATTTTAAGAGGCTTCCAAGGCTAACTGATTCCAAATAGCTACTAATTAAACCCATATTTCAAAACCCTAAAAAATATGTAATTTATTTATTTACTAACCCAAAATGGATATGAAAATTTATTATGAAAATAACTAGTCCTTCAATAATTTTATGATTTCAAGCCAATAAATATTCGAAGCTAGAGTATTATATATATATCATTATTTATCTATTTAATTTATAAGAAATCGACATTTAGGAAAAATGATTTTTATAAAAGATTTTAAATCACCTTCTAAAATCAAACATTGTTCAAAATCTAATAAAAATTTCAAGAAGAAAATATTTTATAAACTTGATATTTAAAATAAAATAAAATCTAATTATTTCGAAAATTTGGAATCGGAGGTTACAAGTCTACCCACCTTAGAAAAATTTCGTCCTCGAAATTTAAGGTTCTCAATAATTGCCTTTACTCATCATATTATTTCTATCAAATTTAAATTTCAAACCAAATAATCATGAAGTAATTCCATATTGTTATTTCACAACCTTTCAAAATTCTATAACATCATATTCCTGAAAATCCTCAAAAAAAAATTAAATCCCCTTTTTGTCATAATCTCCTCCAAAAATTTTAAGTTCGTATCTAAATACTCCAGGATTTTAATATCCAATCCTCCAATTGAAATCCAATCAATGCATATTTATAAAAATTATATCCCAAAATTTAAATTTTAACCACTAATCCATCAATCATCTTACTCCTCTAACTCAAATTCAATTGATGCTTATTCAAATCTAAATTCTCCTCCCGAGAATTGAATTCGACACCATTCCATTAACGATTTTATTTCCCGATTTTCTTTTTCCTCAAATACTCAACGATGCGATACTTTCAGAATCTTCAATGCAACATTCATAATATAAAATTTTAAATTTTTATCTTGCAATCAAATAGATAAAATGATAATCTTCCAAATTTTTCACAAATTTTAATAATCAATCATATCAAGACCTTAATAAATCCTCAATTTTGCCCTATGAATTTCTTAACTCTCTATTTAAGTTAATGTTTATCCTCGAATTTCAATCATACCTCAATTTTCACAAAATCAATGATCCATCAACTCTGTTATAACAACCCCTAAATTCTTTATTTAAATTAATGCTCATCCACAAATTTAATCCTCTTATCTCTTTTTGTCGGTCATAACCTTTCATAGATCTTTGCTATGGTCAAAACCCTAATGATCATGGTTTAAGAAAACTCTACCTACAACCATGCAATTTAAGAAAAATATATAGGTCATGTATCTTTTGTCATGGTATTTCAGTCTCTGTTAAGGTGTACTAATAGTTATATCCTAACAAGAAAATCATGAATATGAACTACAGTATTAGAAAAATCAATCAATCGAAAGATGGAAGAAGGAATCATTAGGAGGGAAAGAAAGAACCTGCTAACATATTACTTGTCACTACCACATTCAAAAAATAGGGATATTTTCGACTTTTATAATTATTAGTATTGTGGTATTTATATTAAATGATTTCTCAATATTGTATTTAATTTAGATAATTGCATGAGGTGTGTATTTAAATATATTATATTATATACTGTGTTCTTGACGTCTGAGCTGGTAGACTTGACCTAGAGGCCACTAGACGAACACTTGATCGAATATTGGGAATTATATATTTAATTGTTTTATTTTAGAATTTATAATCGGAGGTTGTATTTAATCACCGTAATTTATTTAATTGTTGCGCGCTGTCGTTGCTTCGATATTTGGAGCAATACCCTGACTCTTGCCTTCCAACAAATTTCACAACCTTGCCCTAGACGTGCCTACCTTCCATTCTGCTATTTTTGCAACTCATAATTATGCTCTCTGTACCTTATTTTTAGCCGCACAAAAATCGTCGCGGACGTTTATTTAAATCCTAAATAAATTCCAACTTTGTATCGTTGTGCGTTCCAATCGAAATTGGAGACAATCTTGACCTATTTTTTCGTGCGGCCCAAATTAGGATAATATTCTGTTCTGAGTCTTCTTCATTTATGCTATTGATGACCCGACCTGATTTTGGTCCCAGGTACTCCTAATTAATTTTAGAACACAGCTTGCATTTTATTTCTAATTAAATTGAGGATAACATTTTGACTGATTTCATAAATCCTAATTTAATTCTAATACCCGATTAATTAAACCCGTGCCGAACGCACAACACCCTCTCACCATAAAAATTTCTAAACATATTTTTCTCCATAATTTTTTGTGTTATTTTATGTGTCCGTGCAATTTCTCAAATTTAAGGGGCTAAGTTGCAATTAATGAATTAGGTGCCCTCACCCCATTGGCCAAAACCAAATGGAAGGGGGTCACAAACTTGGGTCCAATTTACACTCACCCTTTCACCACTCCTCATGAAGAAACTATTTCTCTTCATGACAAATCCTATCCCTCCATTTTGAATAGGAGCATCTCAACCCTCCATCCACTCACCACTAGCCCTAATCCCAAAAAAAAAATTCCTAGGGAAGCACACCTTCCCCAAGCCCCTACCCGCAGCTTCTCCTTCTCCCCTTTATTTTTCATTTTTCTTCACTTCTCTTCTTCTTCTTCCTTTTCTTCTTCTTCTCTTTTAACTATTTTTGAATTTTGAACTAAAAGAGAAAGGGGGGAATACTGTTCACCCGAGCTCTGATCTTCCCCGCCGGCCGGGCATCTCAGCTCCGACTGTACTCCGGCCTACTCCAGCTGTTGTCCTCCCTACCACGACTTTACCCCGGCCATTGCTCCGGCCTGCCCCGACCCTGCACTACTCCGGCGCCGGCACGCTCCACTGCTCCTCCACCTCCCATCGGATCGACCACCACACAGCTCCCCTCGAGATCCTCCCCGACTTCCGTACACTCTGACCCGCCGGAGATCCCCAGCTTCCCGACTGCTCCCCATTGTTCCAGCCATCAACTCCGGCACAGCCCAAGCTCCTCTCCGGCCCACCATCTACACCTACCACCACCACCATCTACACCCTCAACGACCACCCGACCGAGCACCGCAACTCCCCGACCTCCTCCTACTGTCCCTCTCCAGCACCTCCATTGCCGAGCCACCCTCGATCCCGGCCAGTGGCCTCCGGCTGACCCTAGTGAGTCCCTCTTCTCTTCTCTTTTCCCTCCTTCTTATATGTATAGTTTATTTCGTATATACGTATGTATGGTATGTTTTATACGTATATATGAATTCAAACATATACATGTATGAATGTGTATATGTTTATATACGTATATAAATAAATACGTGTGTATGGGTGTATATGTGTGCGTACGTATGTTGTATACGTATTTGAGTGTAAATTGTATATATATATATATATAATTATATATATATATGTTTTCTCTATTTTATATGTATATGTATGCAAACATATATATATATAATTTGCATATACATATTTAATATTATATGTTGAATAATGTATGGGTATACACATATATATGTATATGAACGTATTTTGATAAATGTTAATATATATATATATGTACGTATTTTGGTAAATATATAATTGTAGCAAGTATAAATTATATTGGCATATATTTTAGATATATATATATTATGTTAAATTCTTTTTAGTATGTATACAAATATATACGCATTGTATCCCTTTCCATGAATTATGTTTATATATATATACAAGTATTATTTTTATTATGATTATATATATATATACAAGTATTATTTTTATTATGTTTATATATATATATATACAAGTATTATTTTATTTGAAAGTATATATTTATACATATATTATTATTGTAATTGATGGAAATTATATATATGATTAGTAAATGAGATGTATATTTATATATATCCCTACCAGATGACCCTAGTTGACTGAGTGCCATGCCTGGCATAGCCCTGAGGCCAGTGTATTTCTATTGTGTGTTAGTGTAGCATCTGATACAAGTAATATTATTGTATGTGTATAGGACTGTTGGATCATCCAGACGGTACTCTGGGACAGGACATTGAATTTACCAGCTAAGGAACCAAGGCGAGTACATTCTCTGATTAGTTTCTAATTTATGATATCTTCTAAGTTCACTGTATCTAGTGTAGATATCCATGCTCTTGACACGCTGGTTACACGGATTGGTATACACGGATCTCGTTATGAGATGTTATTCCTTATTCATGGGGTAGCTTGTACAAGACTTATTTCCTTGTTATCTTGTGCATGTACAGACACTGAGTCCCGGAGAGATTTGCTACCTCCCTAGGGAATCCTGTGCCATAGCGTACAATGATTGGATCTACTATACCAGTCGGGGGTGGGGAGTATTTTAGTATAGATATATGATCATACCCAACTCTACATGCATCATAGCTCACCCCATATCTCACGTCGGGTGCGGCCTGACCATTTACATGCTTCATAGCTGTTACGTGTGATTAGCCTGAGCTCTACATGCATCATAGCTAACCAACGGTTAGCCTGACCTTACATGAATCATAGCTAATCACATGTAACCAGCCTGATCAAGTTCCCAAGTCGATCACATGTTAAAGCTAGTACTCACACACTTAGTTATAGGATTCTTGCTCGTTGACATATTGTTTCTTTTTTTGCATTTACTTCCAGTATTTCCAGTATTTCTTTTATTGTATATTTCTCGTACCTTTACATGCATCTCGTATATTTCCATCTAGAACTGCTACATAGTTTATATCATTAATATAGAACTGCTATTTAGAGATGTACTTTGCTCCTTCCTGACTGGAAAATATTTTCCAGACTGTGACCTTAGTGGACTTGTTTCTAACACACTTGGGGATTGGATGTTACTGATTGCAGGTATGATTATTCTGTCGTTAGACTTGCCTTGTATTTCTTTGTTTGCCTTGATATCTCATCGTGCTTTAGTTTAGGTGATTGAGTATTTCTAACATTATTTTATGATATCCACGTCTCCTTATGGAGTTGGGTATTCACGTGAGTTTGATTAGTTAGTTACAGGACCTAGACAGCGTTCTACCGCCGATGCTGCGGCGTAAGCTGGACGTACCCACGCACTCGTGCCCCTAAACCGGGTGCGGGTCGTGACACGTTTTTAGTGGTGGCCCATGCAGGTCAGACTTCACAAGTTGTGTGATATTGTGGTAGTGCGACAACTTAGTTGTACTACTGCGTGCCTGCTATAGGATATAGGACATAGGATTCTATGATGAGAGAGGATACTCAATCACAATTCTTGAGAGATTCCTGGGACGACCTCTTGAGAATCTCATTATAATTTCCAATTTAAATCTTTTCCCTTGTCTCGTCCGTTCTCGCTTGTTATTATTGAACTTGATTCTTGTTGATCAGTTATTAAATTAAAATATTGCTATCATTGTTGAGTTGATTCTTATTGACCAGTTGTTAAACTTGATTCTTGGTATCGTTGTTGAGTTAATTTTATATCGAGATAAATTTTTACGGGCTAAAATTTACGATATCATCTGATGACATATATTGATGAGGACAGTGAGAAAGTTAAGACGTCTACTTTGGTTATGAGGCCTAGAGTTTATCGCAGCCACATTAGCTGTCGTGACGAGAACATAGGAACCTGACTTGGATGTACGTACTTTAGTTATGAAATTTAGAGTTTCTCGCAGCCATACCGGTTGGCGTGGCGAGGGTTCTAGATGACATGATTATCGAGTTGCATACCTTAGTTACGGAACCTGTCGTTTATCACATCTATGCTTACTGGCGTGGCGAGGATTCTGAGTGTCATGATTTCTGACCGACGTGTATGATTATCAGGTTGTATCTTAAATTGGTTCTTAAAGTATTATCTCAAGACTTATCTACTTCTGTTATTCCAGGACTTTGTTCCATCGCTTCTTTTCTTTACTAGCAGTAAAGATACCTTCAGTCCTTGATCCAGTTCTTTTTTGAGCTTATTTTATTTGAGGATTCCTTGTTAGTATGATAATTAGTGACTTGCAATTTTGGTTGTCTTGTACTAGTTTGACTGAGTGTGACTTGTGAGTTGTAAGTATTTCTTAGTTGGACATGGGAGCAATAGGCATTAATCTAGAGATACCCATAGCATAGTACCTTGTAGCAATAGTTCTATAATAGGTGTTATTATAATTAGTATTAGTATTATAAAAAGAGGAGTAAGAGTATCAGAAATGGTTCTAAGAGTAAGTATCAGAATCAGCATGCCAGTCCTCGATAGTCATGAAATTATATAATTGGATGATCTATGTGAACAATTAAGTATCCAGGAATTGTGTTAAGGATTAGTGGAGCAGGATGTTCAAATTTGATAATTGATACCGGGAATGTTAAAGGTAAGGAAATATATATGCATAAAGAGTTAATAAGGTGTCATGAGTAGAGAAATATCGGAATTGGTAATGAAAATGGTGAGACGTATCACAGATTAGTGTAACAGGCTGTAAAAGGTTAAAGAAAAATACCTATACATCAATCAAGATGAAGAACCATATACATGCTCACGAGAGTAAAGAAACATGAGTGTAAAAGAAGATACATGTGATCATGAGTTCTAATAAGCTTGATGAGATAATCCATTAATGAAGCTAGTGATATAATACCAAGAGTGCTAATGATTCTATATCGAGGATTAGTCGAGAATAACGTTAATAACAGTAAGCACACTGTGTGATGATAATTAGATGATATACCAGTTGACATAAATAGAAATCATGAAAGAAAATACAGGTGATGATAACTTTGATCATTGGAGGTAATAGTGCAAGTGATTCGGGCAGTACAAATTTAGTACACAGTTGTAGACAATAGAGGTATTGAGTGCACCTCGAGTATTAGAGACTGTGAGCACTTATATGTAAATTTATGGATTTATAAATTAAAGAGTGGAAATAAATTTTTACTTTGAGAATTATTGAGGAGTTGAGATTTTGTCATTAAAATTTTTTTTTTGAGGATTTCAAATATTGATTCAATAAACATGGTCAAGGCTACAAAGATTTTAGAAGTGATTAAAAATTTTATTTTGATGTTGAGTATCTGACTTTGAGGAGGTATATACAATTTATTTTTAAGTTGATCGAGAAGTTAAACCTTGACGATTATTTTGAGGATTAATTTTTGGTAGATGAGAAATATTAATATTAATATATGAGTAGATGATATACACGTGTAAGGATCTGGTGACTTGAGCATGATTGAGATGGCACCGCAGACTGATTTGGGTGTCCATCTAAAGTTGTATTGGAAAGAGCAGTACTTAGTATGGTGTTGCACTTGACGTGTATTTGAGTGATAAGAACAAATAGTATGGACAATTATAGTAGGAACGAGAACTAGCAGTGGGTGTACTAAAGTAGAACAGGGGTACCTAAAGAGATAGAGGTATCGAACTTTACATGCACCAATTGACTTATAATCGTGTTAGAGGTTCTTGGTATCAGATTTTGGTATTAATAGACAGGTGTGTGCAATATGGATATATTCATGGATCTTGTGGATAAATGACTAGTTGATATGGGTACCAGTGTACAGGAATAGGAATTAGTTAGTGAATATGCTAGAGTTAAGTGTATGTTAGAGATAGGAGATACCGCAAGTAATATGTTAGCAGGTTCCTTCTTTTCTTCCTCATGTTCTTTTTCGTCTTCTGATCGATTGATTCCCTAGTATTGTAGTTCGTATACATGATTTTCTTGTTAGGATATAGTTAGTAGTACACCCTGACAGAGAATGCAATACCATGATAAGACAGACCATAACCATGCACATTTCCTCTAAGTTGTATGTTGTATGACTGTAGGTAAAATTTTCTTAGACCATGGTCGTTGGGGTTTTGACCATAGCAAAGATCTATGACAAGGTTATGACTTGACGAAAAGGGGTAAGATAATTAAATTTGTGGATAAACATTAATTTAAATAAAGAATTAAGGGTTAATATAACATAATTGATGGATCATTGATTTTACGAAGATCAAGGTATGATTGAAACTCGAGGATAAAATATTAACTTAAAAGGGAGAGTTAAGAAATTAACATGGCAAAATTAAGGATTTATTAATTTTAGGAAGGTTATGATACGATAAAATTGGTGATGGAAAAAAAAATTTTAGGAGATTGTCATTATATTTATTTGACCGCAAGTTATTCAAAAATTTATATTGTAGACGTTGTAGTGTCGCACTATTGAGTATTTGAGGAAAAAGAAAACTGAAGAATCAGATCATTGATGGATTACTGTTGAATTTAGACTTTTGGGACGAGATTCAATACATGGATTGAAATTAAATTTGAGGAACAGATATCAAATTTAGAGTATTTAATTAACTTAAAATTTTGGAGAAAATTATGAGGAAAATGGACTTTGATTTTTATTTTCGAGGATATTGCAAGAATACAGTAATTTCAAAAATTTTGAGATTGTGAAATGGCAAGGTGGATTACTACCTGATTTTGTGATTGATGAATTTAACTATTGATGAGAAATAAAATAATAAATAAACACTACTATGAGGAATTTAAATTTTGAGGACGAAATTCTTTTAAGGAGGGTAGACTTGTCACTACCACATTCAGAAAACAGGGATATTTTCAACTTTTATAATTATTAGTATTGTGGTATTTATATTAAATGATTTCTCAATATTGTATTTAATTTAGATAATTGCATGAGGTGTGTATTTAAATATATTATATTATATACTGTGTTCTTGACGTCTGAGCTGGTAGACTTGACCTAGAGGCCACTAGACGAACACCTGATCAAATATTGGGAATTATGTATTTAATTGTTTTATTTTAGAATTTATAATCGGAGGTTGTATTTAATCACCGTAATTTATTTAATTGTTGCGCGCTGCCGTTGCTTCGATATTTGGAATAATACCCTGACTCTTGCCTTCCAACAAATTTTACAACCTTGCCCTAGACGTGCCTGCCTTCCATTCTGCTATTTTTGCAACTCATAATTATGCTCTCTGTACCTTATTTTTAGTCGCACAAAAATCGTCGCGGACGTTTATTTAAATCCTAAATAAATTCTAACTTTGTATCGTTGTGCGTTCCAATCGAAATTGGAGACAATCTTGACCTATTTTTTCGTGCGGCCCAAATTAGGGTAATATTCTGTTCTGAGTCTTCTTCATTTATGCTATTGATGACCCGACCTGATTTTGGTCCCAGGTACTCCTAATTAATTTTAGAACACAGCTTGCATTTTATTTTTAATTAAATTGAGGATAACATTTTGACTGATTTCATAAATCCTAATTTAATTCTAATACCCGATTAATTAAACCCGTGCCTAACGCACAACACCCTCTCACCATGAAAATTTCTAAACATATTTTTCTCCATAATTTTTTATGTCATTTTATGTGTCCGTGCAATTTCTCAAATTTAAGGGGCTAAGTTGCAATTAATGAATTAGGTGCCCTCACCCCATTGGCCAAAACCAAATGGAAGGGGGTCACAAACTTGGGTCCAATTTACACTCACCCTTTCACCACTCCTCATGAAGAAACTATTTCTCTTCATGACAAATCCTATCCCTCCATTTTGAATAGGAGCATCTCCACCCTCCATCCATTCACCACTAGCCCTAATCCCAAAAAAAAAAAATCCTAGGGAAGCACACCTTCCCCAAGCCCCTACCCGCAGCTTCTCCTTCTCCCCTTCATTTTTCATTTTTTCTTCACTTCTTTTCTTCTCCTTCTTCCTTTTCTTCTTCTTCTCTTTTAACTATTTTTGAATTTTGAACTAAAAGAGAAAGGGGGGAATACTGTTCACCCGAGCTCTGATCTTCCCCGCCGGCCGGGCATCTCAGCTCCGACTGTACTCCGGCCTACTCCAGCTGCTGTCCTCCCTACCACGACTTCACCCCGGCCATTGCTCCGGCCTGCCCCGACCCTGCACTACTCCGGCGCCGGCACGCTCCACTGCTCCTCCACCTCCCATCGGATCGACCACCACACAGCTCCCCTCGAGATCCTCCCCGACTTTCCTGCACTCTGACCCGCCGGAGATCCCCAGCTTCCCGACTGCTCCCCATTGTTCCAGCCATCAACTCCGGCACAGCCCAAGCTCCTCTCCGGCCCACCATCTACACCTACCACCACCACCATCTACACCCTCAACGACCACCCGGCCGAGCACCGCAACTCCCCGACCTCCTCCTGCTGTCCCTCTCTAGCACCTCCATTGCCGAGCCACCCTCGATCCCGGCCAGTGGCCTCCGGCTGACCCCAGTGAGTCCCTCTTCTCTTCTCTTTTCCCTCCTTCTTATATGTATAGTTTATTTCGTATATACGTATGTATGGTATGTTGTATACGTATATATGAATTCAAACATATACATGTATGAATGTGTATATGTTTATATACGTATATGAATAAATACGTGTGTATGGGTGTATATGTGTGCGTACGTATGTTGTATACGTATTTGAGTGTAAATTGTATATATATAATTATATATATATATATGTTTTCTCTATTTTATATGTATATGTATGCAAACGTATATATATATAATTTGCATATACATATTTAATATCATATGTTGAATAATGTATGGGTATACACATATATATGTATATGAACGTATTTTGATAAATGTTAATATATATATATATGTACGTATTTTGCTAAATATATAATTGTATCAAGTATAAATTATATTGGCATATATTTTAGATATATATATATTATGTTAAATTCTTTTTAGTATGTATACAAATATATACGTATTGTATCCCTTTCCATGAATTATGTTTATATATATATATACAAGTATTATTTTTATTATGATTATATATATATATACAAGTATTATTTTTATTATATTTATATATATATATACAAGTATTATTTTATTTGAAAGTATATATTTATACATATATCTATTATTGTAATTGATGGAAATTATATATATAATTAGTAAACGAGATGTATATTTATATATATCCCTACCAGATGACCCTAGTTGACTGAGTGCCATGCCTGGCATAGCCCTGAGGCCAGTGTATTTCTATTGTGTATTAGTGTAGCATCTGATACAAGTGATATTATTGTATGTGTATAGGACTGTTGAATCCTCCAGACGGTACTCTGGGACAGGACATTGAATTTACCAGCTAAGGACCCAAGGCGAGTACATTCTCTGATTAGTTTCTAATTTATGATATCTCCTATGTTCACTATATCTAGTGTAGATATCCATGCTCTTGACACGCTGGTTACACGGATTGGTATACACGGATCTCGTCATGAGATGTTATTCCTTATTCATGGTGTAGCTTGTACAAGACTTGTTTCCTTGTTATCTTGTGCATGTACAGACACTGAGTCCCGGGGAGATTTGCTACCTCCCTAGGGAATCCCGTGCCATAGCGTACCATGATTGGATCTACTATACCAGTCGGGGGTGGAGAGTATTTTAGTATAGATATGTGATCATACCCAACTCTACATGCATCAAAGCTCACCCCACATCTCACGTCGGGTGCGGCCTGACCATTTACATGCTTCATAGCTGTTACGTGTGATTAGCCTGACCTCTACATGCATCATAGCTAACCAACAGTTAGCCTGACCTTACATTAATCATAGCTAATCACATGTAACCAACCTGATCAAGTTCCCAAGCCGATCACATGTTAAAGCTAGTACTCACACACTTAGTCATAGGATTCTTGCTCGTTGACATATTGTTTCTTTTCCTGCATTTACTTCCAGTATTTCCAGTATTTCTTTTATTGTACATTTCTCGTACCTTTACATGCATCTCGTATATTTCCATCTAGAACTGCTACATAGTTTATATTATTAATATAGAACTGCTATTTAGAGATGTACTTTGCTCCTTCCTGACTGGAAAATATTTTCCAGACTGTGACCTTAGTGGACTTGTTTCTGACACACTTGGGGATTGGATGTTACTGATTGCAGGTATGATTATTCTGTCGTTAGACTTGTCTTGTATTTCTTTGTTTGCCTTGATATCTCATCGTGCTTTAGTTTAGGTGATTGAGTATTTCTAACATTATTTTATGATATCCACGTCTCCTTATGGAGTTGGGTATTCATGTGAGTTTGATTAGTTAGTTACAGGACCTAGACAGCGTTCTACCGCCGATGCTGCGGCGTAGGCTGGACGTACCCACGCACTCGTGCCCCTAAACCGGGTGCGGGTCGTGACACGTTTTTAGTGGTGGCCCATGCAGGTCAGACTTCAAGGTTTAACTTCTTGAACAACTTTAAAATAAATGCATATACCTCCTCAAAATCAGATACTCAACATCAAAATAAAATTTAATCACTTCTAAAATCTTTGTAGCCTTAACCATGTTTATTGAATTCATATTTGAAATCCAAAAAAAAATTTAATGACATAATCTCAACTCCTCAATTATTCCTAAAATAAAATCTTATTTCTACTTTTTAATTTATAAATCCACAAATGTACATATCAGTGCTCACGGTCTCTGATACTCAAGGTGCACTCAATGCATCTAGTGTCTATAACTGTGTACTAAAATTGTACTGCCTGAATCACTTGCACCATTATCTCCAATGATCAAAGTTATCATCACCTGTAATTTCTTTCATAATTTTTAATTTATGTCAACTGGTATATCATCTAATTATCATCATACAGGGTGCTTACTGTTATTAACGTCATTCTTGACAAATCCTTGATATAGAATCATTAGCACTCTTGGTATTATATCACTAGCTTCATTAATGGATCATTCATCAAGCTCATTATAACTCATGATTACATGTATCTACTATAACACTCATGTTTCTTTACTCTCATGGGTATGTGTACGGTTCCTCATCTCGATTGTTGTATATGTATTTCCTTTTTAACCTTTATAGCCTATTAAACTAGTCCGTGATATGCTTCACCATTTTTATTACTAATTTCGATATTTCTCTTCTCATGACATCTCATTATTACTCCTCATGCATATATATTTCTTTACCTTTAACACACCCGATCTAAATCATCAAATTGAACGTCATGCTCCATTACTTCTTAACACAATTTCTTGATACCTAATTTTTTACATAGATCACTCAATTACATAACCATGATTTTCCAGGACGGGTAATTGGCTCTGATGCTAACTCTGAGAACTATCACTGATACTCTATACTCTCCTTCTACTTATAGTACTATAATGACACTTATCCTAGAACCATTGTTACAAGGTATTTGCTATGGGTTAACTCTAAGTTAAGGCCTACTGCTCATATGTCCAACTAGGAAACACTTATAACTCACTAACAACACTCAACCAATACTAACACTCAAGACACAGCCATAATTACAAGTCACTAAGTATCATACTTAACAAGGAATCCTCAAAGAATAAAAGCTCAAGGAACTGGATTGAGGACTGAAGGTGTTTCTACTGCTAGCAACTAAAAGGACGATGGAATAAAGTCTTGTATAACAGAAACAGATAAGTGTTGAGATGATATCTTAAGAACAAAATTTTTAAGACACAACCTGATAATCATACATGTCGGTCAGAAATCATGATGCTGAGGATCCTCGCCATGCCAGTAAGCATAGGTACGATAAACGACAGGTTCCGTAACTAAAGTACGCAACCCTACAGTCATGTCATCTAGAATCTTTGCTAACCGGTACGGCTGCGATAACTCTAGGTTCCATAACCCAAGCAGACATTTCACCTTTCTCACTATTCTCGTCCATATATGTCATCAGATGATATCGTAAAATTTAGTCCGTAAAATTCATCTCGGCATGAAATCAACTCTACAATGAAACCAAGATTCTAATTTTAATAATTGATCAACAATAATCAAATTCAATATCAATGAGTGAGGACGGACGGAAACAAGGCGAAGGATTCAAAATTAGAAATTATAATAAGATTCTCAAGGGATCGTTCCAGGAATCTCTCAAGAATTTGTGATTGAGTATCCTCTCTCATCCTAGTATCATATGTCCTATATTCTATAGCAGGCACATAGTAGTACAACTATGACGTCGCACTACTACGATATCGCACAACTAGCGAAGTCTGACCTGCATGGGCCACCACTAAAAACGTGTCACGACCCGCACTCGGTTTAGGGGCACGAGTGCGTGGGTACGTCCAGCCTATGCCGCAGCATCGGCGGTAGAACGCTGTCTAGGTCATGTAACTATCTAATCAAACTCACGTGAATACCCAACTCCATAAGGAGACGTAGATATCATAAAATAATGTTAGAAATACTCAATCACATAAACTAAGCACGATGAGATATCAAGGCATGCCAGAAATACAAGACAAGTCTAACGACAAAATAATCATACCTGCAATCAGTAACATCCAATGCCCAAGTGTCAGAAACAAGTCCACTAAGGTCACAGTCTGGAAAAATATATTCCAGTCAGGAAGGAGCAAAGTACATCTCTAAATAGCAGTTCTATATTCATGATATAAACTATATAGCAGTTCTAGATGGAAATATACGAGAAGCATGTATAGGTACGAGAAATAAAAGAAATACTGGAAATACTGTAAGTAAATGCAGGAGAAGAAATAATATGTCCATGAGCAATAACCTATGACTAAGTGTATGAGTACTAGCTTTAACATGTGATCGGCTTGGGAACTTGATCAGGCTGGTTACATGTGATTAGCTATGATTCATGTAAGGTCAGGCTAACCGCTGGTTAGCTATGATGCATATAGAGGTAAGGCTAATCACACGTAATAGCTATAAAGCATGTAAATGGTCAGGCCGCACCCGACGTGAGATGTGGGGTGATCTATGATGCATGTAGAGTTGGGTATGATCACATATCTATACTAAAATACTCCCCTCCCCCGACTGGTATAGTAGATCCAATCATGGTATGCTATGGCACGGGATTCCCTAGGGAGGTAGCAAGTCTCCCCGGGAATTAGTGTCTGTACATGCACAAGATAACAAGGAAACAAGTCTTGTATAAGCTACACCATAAAAAAGGAATAACATCTCATGACGAGATCCGTGTATACCAATCCGTGTAACCAACGTGTCAAGAGCATGGATATCTACACTAGATACAGTGTACATAGGAGATATCATAAATTAGAAACTAATCAAAGAATGTACTCGCCTTGGGTCCTTAGCTGTCAATACCAATGTCCTGTCCCAGAGTATCGTCTGGAGAATCCGACAGTCCTATAAACATATAATAATATCATTTGTATCAGATGCTATACTAACACACAATAGAAATACACTAGCCTTAGGGCTATGCCAGGCATGGCTCTAGTCAACTAGGGTCATCTAGTAGGGATACGTATATAATACACATTTACACTCAGAGTATATACCAATAAAAATATATATAATATATATTTAAGTGTCTATTAGTAATTATATAAAATACGTATATGTGTATGCACACTAAATAGATGTATATAATTATATACTTATATACCAAAGTACATATTTGTATATATATCAATCAAATATTTTTATATATATAACTAATCAGAAAATGCACATAATGCCACCCTTCTCAAGGTGATCCCAAATGAAGTAGCAGTTAGTTCCAATGAGTCCGGAGTAGTTCAAATAGCTAGAAACTATATAAAGAAGTCCAAGATCGGAGTTCGGCACAAAAATCGAGATAAGGATACCGAGTCCTCAATACATAGAGAAAATATACGGGGTTAACAAGTTTAGCTAAAAGAGAAAGGGTCGTTTGTTTGTTATTAAGGTAACACCTTAAATTAATAAAAATCATTTCGAAATTATTTTGAACAATAATTGTTAAAACTTTCCTTTTGAACATAAATTACAATTTAAAAGTTTATTTATACAAATTTAGAATTTTCGTAAAAGCCAATATATTTTTATATCTATAGTAATTTCAGTTACCAGTCCAAATAACCAATTTTGAACAAATTTTGATTATTGAAACTATTCCTTAATTAATAATATAAACCAATTTTTTTTTTACATAATCAAAACCCTTATATTTATTACATGAAAATAAACTAATTACATAAAACTAGCTATTTACATATACTAAACTAATTACATTAATTACTAAACTAATTACATTAATTACTAAACTAATTACAAATTAACTAATTAATTAATTATTAACTAACTGCTTAATTATAAACTAACTGATTAATTATAACTAACCTAACTCATTAAAACAGAAGAAGGGAAAGAGGAAAGGGGGCTCACGTCGGGGTTTTCCGACGTCGGCGGAGGAGTCTCGCCGGGTCCCGCGGCTTCGGTGCAGCTTTGGTCGGGATCTTGGCGGTGGAACTCGAGAGCGGCGGCTTCGGCTCCGGTGAGGAAAGCGGCGGCGAAGCTCGGCTCGACGCGGCAGAGAAGCTCGGCTCGACGGATCTGCTGTGGCGGCGGCGGTCGAAGTTCGGCGGTGGTCGACGTTCATCTCGGGCGGCGGCGGCGGATCTGCGCGTCTCGTCGGCCACAGGCGCTCGACGTCGAGGAGGAGATCTCAGTCGCCGGCGGCGGTCGAGATCTAGGTTAGGGTTTTGGATTTCTGTGAACGAGTCAGGGTTGGATCGTGTCCGAGGCTGGACACGGGGATTCGATGTTGTGTGGTGTGGGGGTGGACGTGTCCAGGGGTTGGACACAGGGATGGTGTACTGTGGTGTGGGGGTTGTGTCCGGATGGTGTCGGACACGAAAATCTGGTTGTAATGTTGTAAATCTGGACACAGGAAATGAATGGATACGTTAGGACACCCGGGGTCGGACCCAAGGCCAACACGGCTGACACGGTAATGCTGGACACACGGACACGAGCACACAAATCAATGGTGATGGCTTGTTGGCTTGTGGAAATTTGTGAGGGCTAGCTAGGGTTTCTTGGGAATGGTGTCGGTGAGAGACTTTAAATAGGAAAAGAGGGTGTGGGATGAAGGGTGGGGATTGGCCCAATAATGAATGTCCAAGATTATATATAAATGGGTTTTCATGTGGGAAAAATGAGGGTGTGAATGGGAGACGGTAAACTGGTAAATTTAATAGAAAAAAATATAATTTAAGAAAATGTTTTAAGAGGCTTCCAAGGCTAACTGATTCCAAATTAGCTACTAATTAAACCCATATCTCAAAACCCTAGAAAATATGTAATTTATTTATTTACTAACCCAAAATGGATATGAAAATTTATTATGAAAACAACTAGTCCTTCAATAATTTTATAATTTCAAGCCAATAAATATTCGAAGCTAGAGTATTATATATATATCATTATTTATCTATTTAATTTATAAGAAATCGATATTTAGGAAAAATGATTTTTATAAAAGATTTTAAATCACCTTCTAAAATCAAACATTGTTCAAAATCTAATAAAAATTTCAAGAAAAAAATATTTTATAAACTTGATATTTAAAATAAAATAAAATCTAATTATTTCGGAAATTTGGAATCGGAGGATACACGCCCCGTAATCTGAGGGAACTCAGGGGATTTCAAAGACGTCTGGCTTACATCCGGCGATTCATATCCAACCTCTCGGGGAGATGTCAGCCCTTCTCTCATCTCATGAAGAAAGGTGTATCCTTCGTATGGGACGAAACCTGCCAGCAAGTGTTCGGAGATATCAAGCGCTACCTCACCAGTCCACCAGTTCTGGTGCCTCCCATTATGGGAAAACCATTCTTACTGTACGTCCGAGCAATGGATCATTCGTTAGGAGCTCTTCACGCACAGAAGAACGATGTAGGGCATGAAAAGGCTGTCTACTACCTCAGCAGGATGATGGTCGGAGCCGAACAGCGGCACAACCCAGTGGAGAAAGAATCCTTGGCTCTGATGTTCGCTATCCAAAAGACGCGGCACTACGTCACCGGCCAGACTATCCACATCATCTCCAGGATTAAGCCTCTTCGAGTACTGATGAGCAAGCCGAGCGTTCTTAATTCCGGACTCGCAACTTGGGCGATGCTGTTAACACCATATGACATGGTATACGTACTGCAGAAGTCCATCAAAGGCCAAGCGCTGGCCGACTTCCTAGCTGCTCACCCGATCCTGGAGACCTTTAAATTATACGAAGATATTCCCGACGAAGTTGCAGAATATAATTCCACAATGAAAGGTGACGCATGGCAAATGTTCTTCGACGGCGCCTTCAGAACCGGTCGTAAGGGAAACATCGTTTCGGGAGTGGGAGTCATCCTGGTCGCCCCTGATCAGCTCGTCATCTACCGAGCATATTCTCTTAGCGAGCCCTGCTCCAACAATGTGGCAGAGTACAACGCCCTACTAATAGGGCTCCAAGTTGCTAAAGAGCTGGGGGTAGAGTCCCTGGAAGCTTTTCGTGATTCTCTGCTTATCGTCAATCAAGTCAGGGGAATATATGAAGTCCGGAATCCAGACCTCATCCCCTGTCACCAAGCGACGGTCGAGATAGCAATGACATTCAAGGAGTTCTTCCTAGAGCATGTACCTCGATCTCAGAATCTGGAAGCTGATGCCCTAGCCAGTCTAGCGGCAGATTTAGCTACTCCCGTAAGAAGGCAGGATTCGGTAATCCTTCTTAACAGAGACTTGTTCTGTGTGAAGAACAGTTGTCACATAGAACGCAGCTACGCTGTCAACACCGATCCTCCTACGAGAGATTGGACAAGTCCCTTCATAGATTTCGTGTCATACGGAATCTTGCCGGAGGACCCCAAAGAAGCAGTATCCATCAAGAGACGATCACTACGCTTCTACTTCGATGCATCTTCACAAAGCCTATATCGTCGGACCTACGACGGATTACTATTGAGATGCCTCTCTAATGACGAAGAACAGCAGATTATCCGTGAAGCTCACGACGGCGTGTACGGAGCGCATCAACCCGGTCCTAAGCTACAGGATCGCATCAGAAGAATGGGCTATTACTGGCCTACTATGATCGCAGATGCAATACGGTATGCAAGATATTGCAGAGCCTGTCAGGTTCATGCAGACTTCATACATCAACCGTTCGAACATCTACATCCCACGGTCGCATCCTGGCCTTTCGAAGCATGGGGTATAGATATCATCGGTCCTATTCACCCGTCTTCTTCCAGGGGTCACCAGTTCATACTGGCCATCATTGATTACTTCTCCAAATGGGCAGAGACAATCCCTCTCGCTGAGGTAAAGACATCTAATGTAATCAGCTTAATCAAGCATCACGTCATTTATCGCTTCGGGGTACCCCGGAGGATAATTTACGACAATGGGCCTCAGTTCATCAGCCAAGCGTTTCATCGGTTTTGCGATAAAAATCGAATACGCAATATTGCCTCTACGGCATACTACCCAGCTGCTAATGGTTTGGCGGAAGCTTTCAATAAAACCATTATCAAACTCTTGAAGAAATTTGTCTCTTTAAACAAAAGAGACTGGAACGAGAAGCTGGGCGAATGTCTCTGGGCATACCGCACAACGGTACGGACGCCGACAGACTGTACCCCGTTCTCGCTGGTCTACGGGAGCGAAGCGGTTCTCCCTATTGAAATCCAGATCCCGTCGCTCAGGATAGCCGTAACTAATGAGCTGACTCGAGAAAAGAATGACCTGTTAAGGCTCCAAGAGCTAGAAGGATTAGACGAGAAATGCCTCCAAGCTCAACAGCGCATCACGCTCTACCAAGCACGCATTTCCAGAGCTTTCAATCATAAAGTAAAGGAAAGGGTGTTCAAAGTCGGCGAGCTAGTTCTAGCCGTAAGAAGGCCGATGATTCTTACTCACAGAAGTAAAGGCAAATTCCAGCCCAAGTGGGAAGAGACAACGTTCTCGAATGGCGCTTACAGGTTAGCCCAGCCTAACGGAGACCTGTTAATGGCTCCTATCAACGGTAAATTCCTGAAGAGGTACTATGCTTAATCTCCCCCGGTCGAGTGGAATATAGCAAGGATCTCGATTCTGACAAAACTACTTCCAGAACGCAATTAGTTGGGTTACACTCTATCATGTCCGTAAGGCCTCTGAATAGATGTCCCGCTAAAAGGTTATCGAGAGTTTATCATGTCCATACTACCTCTGATATTACTCTCGCCAAAAAACTGTCATTTACATTCCGAAATGACGGGTCCACAAAAGTCAGAAAGGAGTCGCCTTTATTTATTCCCAAAAGGGAGGCAGAATTACATCTAGGCAAGCAAAAAGGGAAAGGATACATCATAATGGTGGAGTAGTCAAATGGCGAATTAGCCGCTCCAGTGCAGCTATCCTCTCATTCCTAAGATCCAAGGCGTCGGCGCGAGCCTGCTCCAGCCGTGCCTCGGGAGTGTTCGTAAGGGTCAGATCGGCCTTCGCCTGAAGAAAGCCCGCACGAGCAGCTTCTGCAGGGTCCAAATCCTGTCGCGCTGCGCTGAGACGACCAGCTGCTACCTCTAGACCCGCCAGCGACTGAGAAGCTCACTCCTCTGCCCGAGCGAGTTTTTCCTTCAGCTTGGAGACCCTCGTCGCATTCCCTTCATGCTCGGATCGACACTGCGTCTCAACAGCAAGAGCCTCTTCCACGACAGCTTTTCTCCTATCCATCTCCAGCTTATGCTTCTGGATGGAGTTGTCTAGGCCTTCCAGCTTTGTAGCGAGCCGCGCAGTCATGAGGTCGAACCGAGCCTGGATATCAGCATCGAGGCTGCCCCGAGTCAGCTGCGAGTATTCAGTAATGGGTTGCTCTAACCCATTAACCACCGCCTCCAGGGCGTCAGCTACCCTGGAATCGCCGAGCTCCCTGATGACCCCGATCGAAGCAAGAGAAGTCTTCTTCAGGCGCTCGAAATCTAGACTCTTCGCTAACACCATTGATATCATCGTTTTCAAACCGGTGTAGAAGAGGCTGGTATGTTGCTCGATCAACGCAGCTAGATCCGACTGGGCGTCAGGAGCGGCCGCAATATCAGTAAGTCCCTCTCCAGGGATAATTGCAGACGAGGTGGCCACAGGCGTCGCATCGACGCATGGCGCGACCGAAGAAGGTGCAGCAACGGCGGTCGAAGTCATCGCCATACTCACAAAAGGCAAGGTCACGACGACGGGTTCATCCTCCTCTTGAGGTGACGAAACTACTCCAGGCGTACTGGCCCCCGAAGCCACTTCCTCATCGAAGTCAGACGCCTCCGTATCATCGTCAGGAGCCCGAGCGGAGCCAGAATGCGCTTCAATGCTATACTCCCCGTGGGCGCTATCCCCTGAAAAGAGGACAAGAAAGTTAATATCGGTATGATGATAATCTTTCTAAAAGGAGACATAAAGATGACATTTATCCGGAGCCAACGGAATATACGACGCATCCGCACCCGAGGTAGCTAAACCATGCCTTAATGATGCAATGCGAACCGTTATACCTGGAGAAGGAGGTGGGCCGACCGACATCACCAAGAGTTCCGTCAAGCCTCCACCGAGACGCGGTCTGGAATCTCGCCAGACGTGCTCGCTGACACGACGGGAGTTTTTCCCGCTGCTGACCTCGGAAAAGACTCTCCCATCTGCCTCGGCCACACAGGCAACCTCGCTAAGCTACCTGGAGCAGCAGCCACGACAGCGACCTCTAGCGAGGATTCTCCGGCGCCACCGGCCGAAACTGTAGAAGGTCCCTCTCTAAAAGGCGAGGAACCTTCAGCCAAAGAATCATCCCTGATATGGGGAAAGGCAGGCTCATTCCCGGGAGCCTCAACACCAAGAATACGGAGAGGACGAGCAACCGCCTCCTTCCTCCTCTTACGAAGAGAAACTTCCTACAGAGCAGAAGCCCGTCGCTTCCCAGAAGAGACTACCAAAGCCCCCACAGGCAGAGGCACTTCGCACCTCGGCACCGACACCAGAGGCTCATCCGGAGTACCAGACTCCTCGCCCTCGTCCGAAGAAATCGAGGGGACGTCAACTCTGCCCCCAGGCTTGGGAGAAGGCACCCTGAAGCTTCCACGCGTGTCAAAATCACGATGGAAGGTGTTAATCGCCACATAGAACTGGGCGTAAGAATGGAGAAAGCGGAGCTCCGTTGAGGTTGTAACGACCGGCACGATAAAGATTGCCCCCGTACAACCCATGAGGAAATACCGCCACCCTCTGGCTCCATCAATGAGTCCGCCCCTGGACCTAAAAACTGGTGACGGCATTGCCCACGTGCAACTGATCGTACCCAAACTGCCGGGCAAACCGACTAGGCAAGTAGGGCTCGAAGAAACAATGGTCTTCGCTCCTATACAGCAGATGGAAGGGTCTAATACAGACCTACCAGTTAAAAGCTTCCTGGGAAAGGTCGGTCTTCTCTCCACCTGAATCCTCAGGTCGCACACCTGATTGATTGCGATGAACGGAGGGGACAATGTAGAGGATCTTCCAGCCGTGGCTGAGGTTCAACACCAGCCGACAGTCTAAGACTGTGTTCACATTCCAGAAGGAATTCTTGTAATTCAGCAAGAATATACCCCCCGAGCTGCTACCGAAGCCAGAAGATATCACCTGGGGATTATGGAGAATTAACCATCCCATCAAGTATAGGTATGGTAACTCCACCCTGGGAAAACTCTCACGCCGAGATTCGTCGACGAGCAACCCATCAGTTATGGCTCTCAAGCCAGCCTGTATACGACACACCATGGCGGGAAGCAAGCCCAGTCTTGCCCCGAACACCAGGCGCACTGCCGGCCATAGGACGTTCCGGTGAATACAGTCCGCGGACGATGTGCCAGGCACTACTACTACTCGACGCAGCCATATGGAGAGGAAACCAGCCAACTGGGCTTCCTTAGACAGAGGCCGGCGATAGTGCCTCAAGTAACTACAGGCCTTAGTGCCTTCGGGGTACTTTCCTACCCCCTCGACGAGAATCTGATCCGGAGCTGCAGCCTCCTCCATAAGACCCTCGACGACCTGGGCGGTGAGCACGCCCAAACAATTCACAGGCTCATTTTTGCCCCCCGAGGCTTTCTCCGACTTGGCAGCCATAGCTCGGTGAAATAAGAGGTAGGACATCCACTTGGTGGTATGAGCCAAATCAGAAGGCTCGTTATAAAAAGCGGTGCACGCGAAGTATTGACACATCAGCTCCTGATATACTTCCGCCACCCGAGGGTCCAAATCCCCCAACTCCCGATTAGTGGGAACATACTCTTCATAGGGGGTATCCCCCATCGGCAGTCTCGAGACAACTGCCATCTCATGGTGCGCCAATCCCAACTCTCCCAGTGGAGTAGCAAAGGTCCCAGTGAGCGGAATGTACCGCTCCATCAGCGCCAGGAACAAGTTAGGGTTCGGAGGCAACCCGACGCTCGTCGCACTCACAACGGCATATAGCCCAATGACCTCCAGCTCTCTCCGAAAGTGCTTCAAGGCCCAGCCCACTAGGCATGTCCATCGGGAGTTTGTTGGGGCAATCCACCCATTACATCGAGTATTCTCCTTGGGATATACCCTGCCTCATCCCATAAAGTCATTGCAGAAGGTCGACAATTGGACCGGCTGGATCACCGAGCTGTCTTCACTCGGGACACTACCCGGGCACAATCGCCGGAACAACGTCACAAAGCCGGAAGGGCGACTGACAAACGACCCCCGGTCAGCTCCTTTGAGATAAAAGATCTCCCCCGGCTTACCGTGAAGATCAGGAGTCAGCATCCACAACATCTTCTTGGGATGCGTCGCATAGAAGAAGGCCGAGATGGGATAATCCCTCAGCATCGTTGGCAAATACAAAACCAAATTCCCGACAGAGAAAACCTAAGGCTCCCTCTTGGGCCTCGTTTGGGACTGTTTGTCAATCATGTCCCCAAAGAGGAAAGCCGGCTTTATGTACTGCTCTCCGTCTACGTAGGTCAAGGGCTCGCCATTAATCATGCTCAACAGCGTCCGCTCGCCCTGAACCGATATCAGGAACCCCCTTCCCTCAGGATACTGGGGTCCGTAGATGAGAAATGCCACGTGGGACAGATCCTTCAGGTAGTTCGAGTGCAGCATCCCAGCAGCGGAGCCCATCACCTCGGCCAGTGAAGACTCGTCCAGATCAACTGCAAAAGTGCAAGGGAAATATGTCATTACAAATCTTGCACAAAAGTACAGACCAAGGAAACGACAGTCTGTGCTCTACGCAGGATCGTAACCATTTGGTTATTTTACGCCGGAAGTCCCCACCACAAGCGTAAAACTCAAATTTTACGATATACGCCAACTTTCGGTAGCCAGAGCTTTTACGCTCAGGGCTACAAAAATATGGAGTCTTTACGCTGGCACATTAGAAATGTGGGCGTAAAAGATGAAAACGCCTCCGTGCATCATCTTCCTCCAAAGAGGCTATCAGCACAGAAGACGACCTAGCGCGGTCACGTTCAACGTGTGCGAAGGATTTTTCGTCATTTTTTGTCACCCCAAAGGCTCTACCTCTAAGGCCGGGTGCGCTACTCGTCGGCGGGATACTTTGCTCGAAGAGAAGCTCGCCTTGCCCGACCAGAGACTCCCTCACTGGGGCAGAAGATTGTTTCGGCGCCATTTCTGAAAGACTCGAAGTGCTCGGAGAAGGAACGAAGAAAAAAAACTCGAACAGTCGAAAGCTCTCTTTAACAGAAGACAGATAAAAAGTTTTTTCTCTCAAAAACTTGGGGTATATATAGTCCGGATCGACTCCTCGAATCCTCGGACGAACTCCTCGAGACCCTAACCAAATCCCGCAGATTGGTTATGATTGGATGCTACGTCAGCCCACTACCCTTGGAAGACGGACAGTCAGCGAATTCGATAGGTTTTTTCGTGCAAAATGGTTCAGCGGGTTCTACACTAAAAGAGCTTTCTACGCTCGACAGCAACGGATCTACGGTTTTACGCTCGCAAGCTACAAGTCTATAGTTTTACGCCCGGATGCCTTTGTGCTCGGTAGCTTTTATGCTCGAGAGGCCACAAACCTACGACTTTACGCTCAGCAGATAACAAATCGTCGATCTCACGTTCGGTGGCGCTCAGTTTACGCTCAGAGGCAACAGATCCGCAAACTTCACGCTCGAAGAAACTTTCTTTTCAGGAGCTACAAATCATACAGTTCTACGCTAAAGGAGCTTTCTACGCTCGACGGCTACGAATCTACAGCTTTACGTTTGACAGCTATAAGTCTATGGTTTTATGCCCGGATGCCTTTGTGCTCGGTAGCTTTTATGCTCGAGAGGCAACAAACCTACGACTTCACGCTCAGGAACCACAAGTCTACGATTTCACGCTCGATGGTGTTATACGCTCACAAGCTACAGATCTCCAGTTCTATGCTAAAGGAGCTTTCTACGCTCGACGGCTATGAATCTACAGCTTCACGTTCGACAACTATAAGTCTATGGTTTTATGCCCGGATGTCTTTGTGCTCGGTAGCTTTTATGCTCGAGAGGCAACAAACCTACGACTTCACGCTCAGAAACCACAAGTCTACGATTCCATGCTCGATGGTATTTTACGCCCAGAGGTTACAGACTGATGATTTCACGCTCCACGACTTTCCGCATATTCGAAACAGACCCCAAAGCGGTCAATTGCAAAGAGTTCACACAGAAGATACTCGTTCTTGACCCAAAGCATCCCAAGTACCCGAAGCATACAGAGTTCAAACATTGAGAAATTGCTCTTCTCGGGTCCAAAATTGGAGGTTCATCCAGACTCCAGTCTGAATATCTCGTCTATCAAAAGATGGCAACTCAGTTAGATAGCCATTTCTTGACCCTGTTCCAAGGGATTTCTCGGGAAGTCATTCTTGAAGATGAAGTTTGAACAAAAAATTCTGTTTATCAGAAGCTCAGAGCTCTACGCGGTTCCTCAGTCCTAAGAACAGGACAGTTCTAAAAGGTTCAAAATGCTCTACAGCGTTCTATGGACTATTCGCTAAGCGTAAAGGACAGGACCTAGCACTCTTTCTACAGAGTCGGCATAAAGATTCAGACGTGTTGAAGCTACACATATTGAGACTTCACAGCAACGTATGGCAAGATGATCATATGAAGAAGCAAGACAATTTTATTAAAAGATCAAAGTCATGATTACATATGAGGGAAATTCAATCTACAAGGGTTTTTTTTCATTTTCATGATTATATATAAGGGAAACTCCGTCGACAGGAGGGGTTTTCCCATCATCGTCCGAAGATCACACCGAGAAGCCGCTCTGACAGGGTCTCGCGCTGGTGATGGTCTTCCTCTTCTTCCAAGAAGATGATCAGTGGAAGGAGGATACAAAACTGGGCAGATGATCCATCCTCCAAGAGAAGGAAAGTAGGGTAATTCTGCTTTCCTACAGAACACCGCCACTCTAGCCGGTCTGTCTGCCTCTCGCCACCAGAAGTAACTGGAGAGGGCGCCGCTTGCAAACAGCATGGTGAAATACGTTTCTTCATCCTTTCTGAAGAAACCACCACATAAAGTTGCTGATTATCCCGAGCAAGGGAGGCTAAGATATCCTTCCATGATCCATCATTGCAGTGGACACTTGCTCGAAGATGCCGTCTTTTTCGGCTCCCTACATGCTGGAAGAACATGATCTCCTTCTTCCTCAGGTCGACCCGACAAAATCCGGCGATCATCTCTGCATGATGATGGGAATGTGATGAGAACAGGTTCACCCCCCAGCCTTTTTATAGGCAAAAGAGATCACAGCGGTCCCCAATAAATCTGCCATAAAGTCCGCATCGACCATTTTAGCGCTCCATTCAAAAATGTTTCGAGTTACGAGGGGTCGTTCATGCTTCATTCAAAGCATTTCAAATTCCGAGGAATTTAAAAGCTTTGAAGGGGGTCTTGTAGAAGCATAAAAAATACGCTAGGAGGATCTACGCAGCCTCTTGATACAGAGCAGCGTAAATAGAGGCCTTCAGAGCCATCAAGCGTACAACAGAGCTTTTTTTTGCTAAAACATAGCATGAAGTGTAAGCTCAAAGGACCATCCGCGTAAGTGCAGTACGTCCAGGCCGCTCCAGCGTAAGACAGAGTTTTTTATTACCTCCAAGGCGTAAAACTCAGCCGCTTTCAAAGCAGCGTTAATGCGTACGAGAAACGCTTCATTTTCCCCAAAATAAACCTGTCAAGTCACGCAGTGAACCTGGCCTCTGACTCCTGACAAAAAGTGCTGCACGGCTACCCAGACGACGGCTGGAAACGATGGCAGACCCCTCGGGACGCACCCACAGTATGATGGCGGATCTCGGCATTTAATGCAGAGGATTTGGTTAAAATATTACCAAACCGTCGGTTACCAAAGTCCCCCCAGCGTAAACTGCTCTTTCGCGTACAAAGGATTACGCTGCCCTGTTTTACACAGGCAAACATGAGCTGTTTTACGCTCCGCAGTAGACAAACCGCCTGCCACGTTAAAAGCTGCACTTCGTACAGGGCCCGAGGCATGTCTCTACGTCAAATTGCACAGAACGGTGACAGTTTCCCTCAAGACACGTCTATGCGACGGATGCATAGAAGGGATGCAGACCTTCAAAACACGTCTCCGCATTTAATGCACAGGATGGTGGCAAATCTCTGTAAGAGATTTGATTACACCTTCGAAAGCCGTAATTCCGGCGAAGACGTCCACATCAACACTCTGGCACGGTACGCAGCGGCTTCTACACCCATTCAGGATCTGTGCTCATTCGGCTTCAAACGCCCACTCAGTCTCTACGACCATTCGGTTTCTATGCCTGTTCGGCTTCTATGCCTGTTCGACTTCTATGCCCATTCGGCTTCTACGCCTGTTCGACTTCTATGCCTATTTTGGCTTCTACGCCAGGGGTGACAGTCATTTGGCTTCTACGCCAACCTTTTCTACACAAGGGATACCTACCTACATGGCTTCTACGCCATGTTCCTTGCAGCAGATATACGCATTTTGTTCCCTCAGTTGGACACGTATCACATGCTCACTCAAAAGGTCATTTATGTGCAGGCATTGGTTATTTTAACCGTTATGTAAATGGGTATTGTACTGTCCACTCCTCGGTTGTTACACCAACGGAGTGGTCACTATCACCAAAACTCTATAAATAGAGACCCCTATCAATGGGGAACAAGGTCGACAATTTGGAAGATCGAACCAGGTCGGAGAATTGGTAGAAAAAAGAGAGAGAGAGAGAGAAGGAGAAGGAGAGAAGAGTCCGGAGCTCAGGCAAAGAGTAGGGGTCGACGGCTCTGGCAACGTGCATCCACCCTCCTTCGCAGCCTTCAAAGCCGCTACCCGTCTTCCACGGCACTTCTTCAACATCGTGTAGTCCAAGGGCTAAAGTTATCGACTGCAGATCAAACACTATAGCAATTTATACCCAGATTAAATAAATTGTACTCCTGCATCCTCGTATAGGATCGAATTGTACAAGTTTGTTTGTAAACCAAAGGGCACGGGTCTCGTATAAACCCTGTCATTGAAATACACTTTTATTCTTTCGTTTAATACCACAAACACCAGCAGCACACACCGATGGGCCAACCCAATTTAATGGACCCATCAGGGTGTACTTAAGCTGTAATACAACAACGAGGGTCTAATATACTAATCTCATCCACAGAAATGAATAGAAACAATATCAGCAATATAAAGCAATATCAAGTCTTAATAAAACATAACTCGGGGAATAATCCGATAATGAGTTTGATACAATGTTTCAATAGACAAGAAATAAAGAGTATAACAACAGCAAATACTGAGTATGGATAAAGCATATACTCAGAGAAAATCCTCGGCGATCACCTCGTCTTCTGGATCTGGTACTGCTCTAGTGCCTGCTCCTATTCTGTATACCTCGGGGTAGATCTCTTCTGCTAAACCTGGAGGCATAATCCGGATCCAGTCCTCAGGGAACATAGCAAGGTACAAGAATAACTCAAGCCATAATAAATACAGTGCAATAATAAATAAATCAATAGGGTAAACTATATAACCAGCTAAGTGATATGCAATATGAGAGCATCACTAGAACTCATGCTGAGACCACTACAAGCTCGGTGTCGGAGAGCCAGTAGCAGTGATATCATGTAGTTGTCTAGCTCGGAGAGCGGCTATGACACAGTTATTATATAATCAACCTGTAGCTTGTGTGTCTCTCCCCACCCAATGTAATCACACGTATCATGTCCATGACACGCAAGATCATGACCTCTAACTGATGTAGTGAGTCATAATGATAACTAAGCATATGAATAAAGTATATGTCACGAATCCTGTATCCTATACAGAATCACCATGAATATCTCAGGAAGATTCTGTCTCATGATTAGTGTCAGGTGTCCTGAGGTATGACGTACTTGATAAGGCAAGCACGAGAATGTATAGGGTCTCGATATCCATGTCTAGGTGACGTTACACAACTCCGCGTACGGCGTTGGCACCCGAATATTATTCGGACGCTAAGTAATGTCACACGGTCCAAGGTTGAACAGAGATATTACAAAAATAAATTAAGAGAATAGTATAAACAAATGCTGCAAGTATGGCAAGGTACACTTGCCTGGGGTACTGACTCCAACTGTTGCTCTGGTATAAGCAGAATTTACAGGTACTCCTCCGGTTGCTGAAATAAATATTACCATTAGGTTTAAAAGATATCAAATAGCTAGAACTGCCTATCCATGAGTCCAATTTCGACACAGGGGCAAAAGTGACAGTTTCTGGTCAAAGCGAGGTCCACATGTGGCCCGCTTCGCACCAAAAAATATGCCAGAGACAATATTCTCTAAATTCAACAAACTTAGTGTCTCCAAGTCCAGCACAACGATATGAACCCAACGGAATATCCAGAACTGAATTCGATGAGCCAATCACAAAATCGCCCGTCAAGTGGAGCCGTGGGACCCACGATACGCGATTTTGTCAACGTTCTCATAATCAAACCAAACTTGGGTCACAGGACCAGCGTATTGCTATGAGTCCGATGGCGCAAGTTTTGTTTCAAGACGACGAGCGTACACAAAGTTAAAACAAGTTCTAGAACAGGGCCGATATGGGGTATTGTCGACGGATACGTGTTGATTCCGGTGAGCACGCACTTCCAAATCAACTTCCACGAAATCCCAGATGTTCGTATTAACGGCGCGCACCTTTCGGTGAAGTCCGCACATGACCAAGTCATCCCGTTTAGCGGGGCACACCTAGTTCCAAGAAAATCAGCGTATTTATTTTCCTGATTTTGCGTCGTAGTTTATGATCGCCATAGGATGTGATACCCCGAATAAATTGTACGGGTATCGAGAGGGTCATGCAGTCTATACGTCACAGCAGACATAACAGAAAATGGGACAATAAGGAGAGAGAAATAGTTACCTGAACAGGGCGTCGAAGATGACTAAAATACGCGTTTCGACGAGGTGACGCAATGCGGCACGGCCGGCTTGCTGGCGGCGGCGGCTAGGGCACGGCGGAGGCGGCTCTGAGATGAAGTCGGCCGGGGCTGGGCTAGCGGAGGGACGGTGGTGGCAGCTTGGATGTCACGACCCAATTCCGTAGAATCGTTGAGGCGTCCCCCGAATCGTGACCGCCGTGCGGGCCTGGGATTGCGCCCGCACAAGGCTTTAATGATTTGCATAGCAAGCACATATTCAGAGTACGCAGATAAATTAAAACACAGATTTGAAACATGGAAAAGTTCTCTTTATTGATAATGAACATCTATTACAAACTCCCGAACGAGTTAGCTAATTTGCCGTACGGGCTTACAAAGGTGTTGACTCAAAATGAGATAGCAGTCTTATACATTACATCCCTTTATAAACTTTAAAATGATAAAGACCTCCTGGCTGGAGGACGGCTTTGCCTCGAAGCTGCATTGTGTATGGAAAGTCGCAAGCTTCTTTCTTTAAAATGCTTCAAGGAGCGCGGTGAAGATGCGCCAACAGCTGGACTGGATAGGGAAGACGACTTCGGCTCCTCGTTCGGTTCACCTTGGTACGGAGAACCTGTTTCAACGAGGGTCAGCATGTCAAAATATACTGGTGAAGGCGAGCTAGCCGAACTATACCAATCAACACGTTATTTTAATGAAGCATGCATATTTGTGGGTTTCTATCTTGCCTTAGTTCGGTGGATTTTACCTGTCCGTCTGAATAACCTGCACAATACTTACCATGCCCTTCCTGCCACGAAGACACAAGTTAGTTTACAACAGGTTTAAATATACAAGATGATCACTGGCTTGATTGCCATAATGGATACTAGTCTGTAACGAAAATGGTTTGCTACGTGCAAGAATGTGAGGTGCCGCATACCATCCTGTCCTAGTACGTGAGACTAAACGTTAGTTCCGTCCGGAGCCGAAATGGTGCCAGTGCCCCAGCAGCCGCCCGCAGGAACTATACCTTGTGCACAAGTTATCCATGATCGCACATTAACAATCATTCGCCCGGAGGCTACGTTAACAAGCATTCGCCCGGAGGCTACGTGATTCGCCCTGAGGCTACATGAGTACAAGACAAGCAGTATTACATGATTTATTTACATTGCATCTACGTTCAATACATGCATTTAGGATATAGCTTGTACATTCAAACTTGCAGCTATGCATATGATAAACATTCTGAACGAACAAGCATGCAAAGATATAGTCGTTCACAAGTTTAATTGACAAGCAATACAATTCAAGCATATTCCCTTTTTATCTTGGTATCTTTTATTATTTCTTGGTATCGTTTGATCGGGGCAAAGAAGAATGCAAGATTTTAGGGTGTGAAGCTTGGAAGCAGGGCTAGCTAATCGGGTTGGTAGCCACTCACTTGGATAGTTGGAAGGGAGACGGAAAGAGGCGCTTCAAGACTCCGCTCGCAAGCCGCCTACTGCTCGTTCACCTGCATCACAAACAGCTCGATCAATACTTCTTCCACTCTTTCTAATCACGAAATTGAAGTGCAGTTCAATGAACGAAAATAATGAAACTCATCGAAACCGTTCAAGGAAAACAAGCAAATCCAAAAACCAACTCAAAGTACGAAAGCAACAAGCGACATCGAAAACCGAGGCAATAATAGATAGCAGCGAAGAGGTCCCTCCTGACTCTGCCGCTAAGCCGATCCTTGGGGCGCGGTCCACTGAATATGGGAATCGATTTCGAAGAAACAAATCCATAACGAGGATGAGTTCTTGTTTCAATCTATCTCGATCGAACGATACCGTTTATGTTTCTTAGCCACGCTCCCCGCACCGGGGGAACGGGGCACTACATAGGAGGGGTAAAGAGGCAGTGGTGGCTGTGGGAGCGAGGGGAACCAGCGTTGGAGTCGTCGTTGTGGCGCTGACAGAGGCGGAGCTGGAGGGGAGACGCGGTGGTGAGTGGTGGTGGTGGAGCTCGGGGGCAGATGATCTTCGGCGGCCGGAGGAGCTCGTCGGAGGCTGCGGCGGAGGGAGAAGGTGGCGGCAGAGGTGGGTGATGGCGGTGGAGGAGAAGGGTTGTGGGAGGGGATTTTATAGGGTGGTCGGGAAGAAGAAAGGGCGGCAGTTGCAGGTGGTGGAGCGGCGCAGGAAGGCTGGGCGGCACTGGTTACAGCGGAGCAGGCGGAGCATCGGCCGGGGCGGTTGGAACGGCTGAAGAGGGAGCTGCAGGGTCGACAAGTTTTAGGGATTTACTGTAGCAGTAATTTGGGTAACGGGTTCGGGTTAGCGGGTCGGGTTCTGGATTCGGGTCCGGATCCAACCCGCTAGGGTATGGGTCGGGTACGGATCGAGGGTACGGGTCTGGTATAGATCTGACCCGTTAGGGTTGGTCCGGTTTGGTTCAGGATGGGTCCGGTTCAGGGTTAAACCAGTTGGTTCAATCCGGTTCAGTTTGGTTTATTTTGGTTTAATAAAAACTTAGTTTTTAGGTCTTTAAAAATAGTTCTGGGGTCCAATAAATTTTAGAAAAATTACCCTATGTCTAATATTTTATTTTACACCCAAAAATATTATTTTTATAATATTTTAATATTTTATAAAAACATATAAATTATTTAATACCAGAATACCTAGATTTTAATTAGTTAAAAATTCCCAAATAATTCCGAAAATTTGTTCTTAAAATTCTGAAAATCTGGGGGTTTACAAACATAGCCTGATTTGGTGGATAGGTTCTTTGGTTCATTTGAGTGGACTAGGTATCTAGGTATAGGTATTTAGGATTTGCTAGTGCGACTCAACTTACATCAGTCCTAGACTCAAATAAATAAAAGATTATATTTGAATAGACGAAATTCAGATGATATATAATAGCAGTGTTGAGGCTTTAGATCATGACATATTAATGCATGGTTTAGTTAACTATCAAAATCAAGTTGACTGAGACCGGATGGGCCAACAATATTTTGTTTTAAAGAGACATCTACGTCGCATGCAAAACAGTAGTAGGCCAGGGTACCAGATAACAAAGGTTGATCAAAACAAAATGTTCATTACTAAACCCAAAGGAGGATATAATATCCAGCCATTGAGGACCATAAAAATAAAAACAGAAAGAGAAAAACGCGATCATCCAGATGAGCCATGAGCCACACGAAGCACAGCTGCAACCTTCTACATCGAAAGTATGCCCGCGTTATAAAACTGGCAGCACATGCCCTTCCTCTATTCTAATGCCTCCCTCTCCTTTGGAGTTAGGGGAAGCAAGGCAAAATTTGGAGTGGACTCTAGGGGCCTAGTAAGAGCCTCCAAAGTTAACCCCAGTACGGACAGAAAGTTTTCAGCAGCAGAAAACTCGTTCCCGTGCTCTCCCTGCAGGAAGAGACGCCACGATAGCCGAAAGAGACCCAATGGCTCATCCCTTACAAGACTCACTGATACCAGGCCCTCTGGTACTCAAAAATTAAGATGGAGCAGAGCGTCGAAGAAGTAAGATGGGTGCCCAGGGCTCCCAACTAGTACCATTCTGTGACGACATGGGGAAGTTTCACAAAGGAACCTCGATAGTAGCATATATATATAGACGAGAACGATGGTTCGTATGACTGAAATGATTCAAAAAATATTGAATGAGGAACCTCGAAGGATACGACCGACTTTTAAACTTCTGAAATGGTTGCTCCACAAAAAAAGGCAGTTGGAAATCCTCTCAAGAATCGAGCCAAATACCGCATTAAATAGAGATTTGACAGCCTGGAAGAGATCTATGCGGCCCAACATTTATGTGACCCAAGTGCTCCCTGTTCATGCTTTTTTTCAAAGTATTTCAAACTTGTCAGTTTAAAAACTTTGAAGGAGGTCTTGTAGAAGCATAGAAAATATGGATCCATGCGTCCAACAAACATGCACCCCAAAGTAAAGCGTAGAAGAGATCAGGCCGCAGAGTCACCCTGCGACCCAAAAAAGTGACATCCATGCGTCCCAATCAGCCGAAGAAGCTTTGGCCGCAGATGGACCTGGCGTGGCATCCTGACAACAGGATCATATCTAACACATAATCCTAAAAAAATAATTTTTTAAATGCCTCGAAGGACGGGAACATGCTAAACGACAGAAGTCTTACGTCAGCATAAACTTTACCCGTGATGGGTGTACAGCACCATGTGTACAGCACAACAAAGATCCCATTAGTCTCTGGCCCTATACGCCCTAAACTCTATGCATTTCATGTATCTCTGGCCCTATGCGTCCCAAACTCCATGTGTTCCATGCGTCTCTGCCCCCATGCGCCCCAGACTCCAAGTGTCCCAGTTATCTCTGGCCACATGTGTCCCAAACTCCATGAAGACCAAATTTTGCTGTTACAACTGAAGTAATTCTCTCCAACCAAGTATGGACCACGTGTCCATCTGACCAAGTTACGTACACAAAAGACAATAACCGCTCGGATCTCCAGCAACAGCAAAATCCCAACAAAACGTCAACGTGGCAGCTTACCCTGGATTTAACCCATACTATGCGCCACAGTTATAACCACATTCTTTTGAAGAAGACCCCTGCAGGCACCAAACAGAGGTACATGCAGTACCTATAACCCATCAGCATGATGACTATAAATAGAAACAACTTGGACGTCCCAAAGGTCGGCTTTTTCTTCTATTTTAGAGAGAGAGAAAGCATACCCCCTCGGCCAGCTACATACGTGGATACAATCTTGGGAGAGAGAAGAAATGAGAGCATTCTCATTCCCTCATCGGACCGTCAATAGAGTAAAAGAGCCGCCACAGCGCTCTTTGTCCATCGTTACTACCCAGATCAAAAAAATTGTACTTAGATTGTCTGTTTAGGACCTCTTTGTTCTTTCTTTAGTTTGTTGATTAAATCAAGATCATTTAGACTTTCAAATTTAATGGCGAATAGCCCGGCTGCTCAGAATCTAGATCCTCGTTGCTAATGACAGGGGAAAGAGTCTTTACAACAACAACAACAACAATAACGTCAATGGTGGTCGTGACGGCAAAGGGAAGTAGGCCCTTACCGTTAATTTGGCCAAGAAATCCCTTACACTGGAGCAGAAGCCGGCTAAAGCTCCAAAGATGAGAGAGACCCACTCTTTCAATGACAACGATGTCATGGCTATCTTTGACGTACTAATGAAGGGTAATAAGCTCCACCTGCCTGAGATCAAACGTCCCGATGAGGCAGACAAGGTAGATAATCCCAAATACTGTCACTATCATCGGTATGTCCATCATCCAATACGAGATTGATACATGTTGAAATGATACATCCTACGGCTGATCGATTCCAAGGCCTTCACCTTGGACTTTGATGATAAAACGGTCACTACCAAAATGATATCCCTCTAGTTTGGTAATTTTCCAGCAGTAGAGGCCCAAGACAGTGTTGTCCCGATTTCGAAGGCAACGATGGAAGTTGTAAACCTTCCTCCAGCTCACAACCAAGCAGCCGGGCTGGTACCAGTTAGCACCCCATAAGGCGAGGTCATGTCGGTTCACCCAGATCTTATTCAGGATATGACACAGTAAGCGTTGTCTTCTGACACCAAGTCTAAAAGGAAGAAGTCCAAAGCCTGCCACATGGTTTCTTCCTCTGCCGCAGAAGCTTTGATGGGGAAAAAAGGTCGGGACTGGACTACCAGCGCGACTATAATACTCCTGAATATAGGATCGTGTAGCAACTCTAGAGGGGGTAAAATGAGTAAGTACGTGTGCAACAAAAAATAATCAACAATTAAAAATTCCAAGTTATAGGCTAACTTATAAACTGCAGTAACAGATATTAAGTATAGTATAATTAAAGTTTAGAATAGCAAACTCAAACACATAAAATTTTATCCTGGTTTTTCTCGTGGAGGATTAGTCCAGGCCCGAGAACTATTGTTCGTTGTTAATCCACTATTTGTAAAATAGGGTACACAAGAGCCTTTGATCCGAAGAGACGCCAACTTCTTACAACACGAGATTTTGATCCGAAGAGCTCAAAGACTTCAGACAGAAATTAAAAACCAGCTTTTTAACCAGGCTTGTACAACTCGACTCAACTTCTAATCGGAACGACACTTAGGCACTTAGAAGGAAAGATAGTTGCTTAAGAATTGAGAAGGATAATGCTCATTTTAGGAATAAAGAAGAAGAAGAATGATTGAGTTGTTAGAAATGGGGAAATTTTTCTCTATTTATAGGATTTTTGTAGACAGAGTTCGGGACGAGTTCGGATGCATAACATTCAAAATTTTGAACATTGGGAGCCTGATCTTCAGGAGATAAGTCTGACTAGGAAATCGGTTTTTAGTAACCGGGTTCAGTTCGAGTTCGGGCAGAACTCGTACCGAGTTCGGTCAGAACTCACCCCGAGTTCGGTTGGTCTTTTTTAGACTGTTTTGACTTTGAGTTTGAGTGAGTTTGGGTTTAGGCTCGAATCCAAATGAATTTCGGGTTTAGGTAGGCTTATGTTTGAGTGAGCTTTGGATAAAGGTTCAATCTAAATGCCAAATTTATGTTTTGACTCACATCAGTCCTTAGACTCAAGAAAATAAAAATTACATAACAAAACATAAAAAGAACCTGAATATAATCATCTTGTAGTCGTAGCTTGTGGCAAAGTGATGCAACGTCTTCTCCTCAAATCCATCAGAGTTGTAATGTATCGACTCATAATTTGGATTGATTATCAAAATTGGTTTGACAATGACCAGATGGGTCAATAATCTTTTCTATTTTAATAATTGACAAAACTGTGACTGATACGACAACTAAGATTTATAATGCTCAATGATTTTACTCCCATGTTATATAGCTCCCACGCAATAAAATCTTGTAATGGTTGTTATGTGCATATCATCGATGTCTCACCTGTTGTCATTTGATCAAAATGGTAAATCTCTCCCGTAATGTTGGATACAAGGGAAACAAAAGAAAGTGAAGTAGATAAAATAGAATATCAAGATAGCAGAATTAGCATTCTTCAAGGCATAAATAGCTTACAATAGACATCATTATTAATGTTAACAAAATAAAGCATCAATGATAATATCACATCAGAAGTCTTATAACTAAAGTAGCATAACTAGAATAATATCTCATAAAGATAACATGATCACTAAAAGATAAGATAATGATATCTACACTATTACTGATCATTATCACCGATCTCTGCCGAACGGTTGGGATCATAAAAAGCAGCAACAGGATCAAAGTATCACTGAGCGTCGTGATCATCAATACGTGTAAAACCCCTAATTTTAAAACATATAATAATTATTTATTTATTTATTTAAATTTAATTGTAGTATTTCTTAGTTAATTGGACAAATAAAATTTATTGAATTTTAATTATTAGGTAAAGAGGCATTTAGAATTTGCGGAGCAAAACTATTATTTTATTTTAAATTATTTTAGGAAGTCTAGTAGAAGGCTAAGAGATTTCTAGGATGCGCTAATATAATTTTCTGGAAATTATATATATATATATATATATATATATATATATATATATAGAGAGAGAGAGAGAGAGAGAGAGAGAGGGGGAGAGAGTAATAAAAAGAAAATAAAATAAATACAAAAAAAGCCCATTAATTTACTATCCTAATAAAAGCCCAGCAACCCCAGCCTAAGCCTCACCCTAACCCCGCTGTACCGAGACCCCCCCCGTGCGAGTAATCCCCCTGCTCTCATCCTCTCCCTCTCTCTATATATATATTTTATAACTTGTGTAAACCCTAACCCTAAACCCTTACTCATCTCCTCCACGACACCAACCCAAACCGCCGTCGACCACCGGAGTTCCCCGCGCAGCCGCCTGGACCTCACCGTGCCGCGTCCATACAACTGCGAGCACGCCGCGCAGAAAACTACAGCGATGAACCTCCCTTCACGCCCTGTTTCCCGCTTCATCTTGTGACCGAATTTGACCCCGTCTTCACTGGTATGTTCACGACATATCCCTCTTCCAACTCTGTATATTAGTTTCTATCGAACAACGTTAAACCCTAGGTAAAAATTGAGACCAAGTTGGAGAAAAACTATAACTTTTATGCTACAAAAACTGTTGCGACCACCCCTGTTTAAGGACTCATATCTCCTACCATAGATATCTAATTTTAGATTTTCTTTTTGCTATGTGAAGACCATATAACCGAGATTATTTTCTGTCAATTATATTATTTTATTTGGTGTTATATGCTGAATTAAACTAGGTTAAAAATCATGAAAAACTTGTTCTTAAAATCTTTAAATTTTATGATAAGGAGCGCGCCCCGCCAAACGGGACCGTCCCGTTACGTACTAAATGCACCGAAAGGTGATATGGTATATCCTTATGTTTGGGCTTTTGTGAAAACTGATTCAGACGTGTGTGCGCGTCAAAATTAACCCGTATCCGTAAAATATACCAATATCGTGACTTTTGCAAAACACTATACCATTTAGTGTACGCTAGTCGGAATACGACAAAACTTGCGCCATTGGATTGTTGATATCACGCTGGTCCTATGACCCAAGTTTCACACAATTCCGAGATAGTTGACCAAGCCGCCTGTTTGCGGGCCCCATTATTGACTTTTTAGGAATTCTAGCAAATAAAAATGAGACTTTTTCAGAATTTGTTACTTTTGCAAAAAGGTAAAAATCGAAAAAGGCTTCATGATTACTCGTATCCGAAGTGATCATGGAGGCGAATTCAAAAATTCTGATTTCAAATATTGTGTTATGGAGTGAAAGAACAGAACTCTTGGCGATATGGCTAGAGTCATGTTAAATATGTATAACCTTCCAAAATATTTTTGGGATGAGGTTGTCAATATAGCATGCCATATTTTGAATAGCATTCTTATTCGACCTATATCGAAGAAAAATTCCTATGAAGCCTCAGCCCAAAAATATTTTGGAAGGTTATACATATTTAACATGACTCTAGCCATATCGCCAAGAATTCTGTTCTTTCACTCCACAACACAATATTTAAAATCAGAATTTTTGAATTTGCCTCCATGATCACTTCGGATACGAGTAATCATGAAGCCTTTTTCGATTTTTACCTTTTTGCAAAAGTAACAAATTCTGAAAAAGTCTTATTTTTATTTGCTAGAATTCCTAAAAAGTTAATAATAGGGCCCGCAAACAGGCGGCTTGGTCAACTATCTCGGAATTATGTGAAACTTGGGTCATAGGACCAGCGTGATACCAACAATCCAATGGCGCAAGTTTTGTCTTATTCCGACTAGCGTACACTAAATGGTATAGTATTTTGCAAAAGTCACGATATTGATAATTTTTACGGATACGGGTTAATTTTGACGCGCACACACGTCCGAATCAATTTTCACAAAAGCCCACACATAAGGATATACCATATCTCCTTTCGGTGCATTTGGTACGTGACAGGACGGTCCCGTTTGGCGGGGCAAGCTCCTTATCACAAAATTTAAAGATTTTAAGAACAAGTTTTTCATGATTTTTAACCTAGTTTAATTCAGCATATAACACCAAATAAAATAATATAATTGACAGAAAATAATCTCGGTTATATGGTCTTCACATAGCAAAAAGAAAATCTAAAATTAGATATCTGTGGTAGGAGATATGAGTCCTTAAACAGGGGTGGTTGCAACAGTTTCTGTAGCATAAAAGTTATGGTTTTTCTCCAACTTGGTCTCAATTTTTACCTAGGGTTTAACGCTGTTCGATAGAAACTAATATACAGAGTTGGAAGAGTGATATGTCGTGAACATATCGGTGAAGACGGGGTCAAATTCGGTCACGAGATGAAGCGGGAAACAGGGCGTGAAGGGAGGTTCGTCGCTGTAGTTTTCTGTGCGGCATGCTCGCAGTTGTGTGGACGCAGCACGGTGAGGTCCAGGCGGCTGCGCGGGGAACTCCGGTGGTCGGCGGTGGTTTAGGTTGGTGTCGTGGAGGAGATGAGTAAGGGTTTAGGGTTAGGGTTTACACAAGTTATAAAATATATATATAGAGAGAGGGAGAGGATGAGAGCAGGGGGATTACTCGCATGGGGGGGGTCTCGGTACAGTGGGGTTAGGGTGAGGCTTAGGCTGGGGTTGCTGGGCTTTTATTAGGATTAGTAAATTAATGGGTTTTTTTTGTATTTATTTTATTTTATTTTTATTACTCTCTCCCTCTCTCTCTCTCTCTCTCTCTCTCTCTCTATATATATATATATATATATATATATATATATATATATATATATATATATAATTTCCAGAAAATTATATTAGTGCATCCTAGAAATCTCTTAGCCTTCTACTAGACTTCCTAAAATAATTTAAAATAAAATAATAGTTTTGCTCCGCAAATTCTAAATGCCTTTTTACCTAATAATTAAAATTTAATAAATTCTATTTGTCCAATTAACTAAGAAATACTACAATTAAATTTAAATAAATAAATAAATAATTATTATATGTTTTAAAATTAGGGGTTTTACACGTATTGATGATCACGACGCTCAGTGAAACTTTGATCCTGTTGCTGCTTTTTATGATCCCAACCGTTCGGCAGAGACCGGTGATGATGATCAGTAATAGTGTCGATATCATTAGCTTATCATTTAGTGATCATGTTATCTTTATGAGATATTATTCTAGTTATGCTACTTTAGTTATAAGACTTCTGATATGATATTATCATTGATGCTTTATTTTGTTAACATTGATAATGATGTCTATTGCAAGCTATTTATGCCTTGAAGAATGCTAATTCTGTTATCTTGATATTCTATTTTATCTACTTCACTTTCTTTTGTTTCCCTTGTATCCAACATTACGGGAGAGATTTACCATTTTGATCAAATGACAACAGGGGAGACATCGATGATATGCACATAACAACCATTACAATATTTTGTTGCGTGGGAGCTATATAACATAGGAGTAAAATCATTGAGCATTATAAATCTTAGTTGTCGTATCAGTCACAGTTTTGTCAATTATCAAAATAGGAAAGATTATTGACCCATCTGGTCATTGTCAAACCAATTTTGATAATCAATCCAAATTATGAGTCGATACATTACAACTCTGATGGATTTGAGAAGAAGACGTTGTATCACTTTGCCACAAGCTACGACTACAATATGATTATATTCAGGTTCTTTTTATGTTTTGTTATGTAATTTTTATTTTCTTGAGTCTAAGGAATGATGTGAGTCAAAACATAAATTTGGCATTAAGATTGAACCTTTATCCAAAGCTCACTCAAACATAATCCTACCTAAACTCGAAATTCATTTGGATTCGAGCCTAAACCCAAACTCACTCAAACTCAAAGTCAAAACAGTCTGAAAAAGACCAACCGAACTCGGGGTGAGTTCTGACCGAACTCGGTACGAGTTCTGCCCGAACTCGGACTGAACCCGGTTACTAAAAACCGATTTCCTAGTCAAACTTATCTCCTGAAGATCAGGCTCCCAATGTTCAAAATTTTGAATGTTATGCATCCGAACTCGTCCCGAACTCTGTCTACAAAAATCCTATAAATAGAGAAAAATTTCCCCATTTCTAACAACTCAATCATTCTTCTTCTTCTTTATTCCTAAAATGAGCATTATCCTTCTCAATTCTTAAGCAACTATCTTTCCTTCTAAGTGCCCAAGTGTCGTTCCGATTAGAAGTTGAGTCGAGTTGTACAAGCCTGGTTAAAAAGCTAGTTTTTAATTTCTGTCTGAAGTCTTTGAGCTCTTCGGATCAAAAGATCGTGTTGTAAGAAGTTGGCGTCTCTTCGGATCAAAGGCGCTTGTGTACCCTATTTTACAAATAGTGGATTAACACCGAACAATAGTTCTTGGGCCTGGACTAATCCTCCACGAGGAAAACCAAGATAAAATTTTATGTGTTTGAGTTTGCTATTCTAAACTTTAATTATACTATACTTAATATCTGTTACAGCAGTTTATAAGTTAGCCTATAACTTGGAATTTTAATTATTGATTATTTTTTGTTGCATACGTACTTACTCATTTCACCCCCTCTAGAGTTGCTACACGATCCTATATTCAGGAGTATTATAGTCGCGTTGGTAGTCCAGTCCCGACCTTTTTTCCCCATCAAAGCTTCTGCGGCGGAGGAAGAAACCATGTGGCAGGCTTTGGACTTCTTCCTTTTAGACTTGGTGTCAGAAGACAGCGCTTACTGTGTCATATCCTGAATAAGATCTGGGTAAACCGACATGACCTCGCCTTATGGGGTGCTAACTGGTACCAGCCCGGCTGCTTGGTTGTGAGCTGGAGGAAGGTTTACAACTTCCATCGTTGCCTTCGGAATCGGGACAACACTGTCTTGGGCCTCCACTGCTGGAAAATTACCAAACTAGAGGGATATCATTTTGGTAGTGACCGTTTTATCATCAAAGTCCAAGGTGAGGGCCTTAGAATCGATCAGCCGTAGGATGTATCGTTTCAACATGTATCAATCTCGTATTGGATGATGGACATACCGATGATAGTGACAGTATTTGGGATTATCTACCTTGTCTGCCTCATCGGGACATTTGATCTCAGGCAGGTGGAGCTTATTACCCTTCATCAGTATGTCAAAGATAGCCATGACATCATTGTCATTGAAAGAGTGGGTCTCTCTTATCTTTGGAGCTTTAGCCTACTTCTGCTCCAGTGTAAGGGATTTCTTGGCCAAATTAACGGTAAGGGCCTACTTCCCTTTGCCGTCACGACCACCATTGACGTTATTGTTGTTGTTGTTGTTGTAAAGACTCTTTCCCCTATCATTAGCAACGAGGATCTAGATTCTGAGCAGCCGGGCTATTCGCCATTAAATTTGAAAGTCTAAATGATCTTGATTTAATCAACAAACTAAAGAAAGAACAAAGAGGTCCTAAACAGACAATCTAAGTACAATTTTTTTGATCTGGGTAGTAACGATGGACAAAGAGCGCTGTGGCGGCTCTTTTACTCTATTGACGGTCTGATGAGGGAATAAGAATGCTCTTATTTCTTCTCTCTCCCAAGATTGTATCCACGTATGTAGCTGGCCGAGGGGGTATGCTTTCTCTCTCTCTAAAATAGAAGAAAAAGCCGACCTTTGGGACGTCCAAGTTGTTTCTATTTATAGTCATCATGCTGATGGGTTATAGGTACTACATGTACCTCTGTTTGGTGCCTGCAGGGGTCTTCTTCAACAGAATATGGTTATAACTATGGCGCATAGTATGGGTTAAATCCAGGGTAAGCTGCCACGTTGACATTTTGTTGGGATTTTGCTGTTGCTGGAGATCTGAGCGGTTATTGTATTTTGTGTACGTAACTTGGTCAGATGGACACGTGGTCCATATTTGGTTCGAGAGAATTACTTCAGTTGTAACAGCAAAATTTGGTCTTCATGGAGTTTGGGACACATGTGGCCAGAGATAACTGGGACACTTGGAGTCTGGGGCGCATGGGGGCAGAGACACATGGAACACATGAAGTTTGGGACGCATAGGGCCAGAGATACATGAAACGCATAGAGTTTAGGGATCTTTGTTGTGCTGTACACGTGGTGCTGTACACCCATCACGGGTAAAGTTTATGCTGACGTAAGACTTTTGTCGTTTAGCGTGTTCCCGTCTTTCGAGGCATTTAAAAAATTATTTTTGTTAGGATTATGTGTTAGATATGATCCTGTTGTCAGGATGCCATGCCAGGTCCATCTGCGGCCAAAGCTTCTTTGGCTGATTGGGACGCACGGATGTCACTTTTTTGGGTCGCAGGGTGACTCTGCGGCCTGATCTCTTCTACGCTTTACTTTGGGGTGCATGTTTGTTGGACGCATGGATCCATATTTTCTATGCTTCTACAAGACCTCCTTCAAAGTTTTTAAACTGACAAGTTTGAAATACTTTGAAAAGAAGCATGAACAGGGAGCACTTGGGTTACATAATTGTTGGGCCGCATAGATCTCTTCCAGGCTGTCAAATCTCTATTTAATGCGGTATTTGGCTTGATTCTTGAGAGGATTTCCAACCGCCTTTTTTTGTGGATCAACCATTTCAGAAGTTCAAAAGTCGGTCGTATCCTTCGAGGTTCCTCATTCAATATTTTTTGAATTATTTCAGTCATGAGAACCGTCGTTCTCGTCTATATATATATACTACTATCGAGGTTCCTTTGTGAAACTTCCCCATGTCGTCACAGAATGGTACTAGTTGGGATTCCTGGCCACCCATCTTACTTCTTCGACGCTCTGCTCCATCTTAATTTTTGAGTACCAGAGGGCCTGGTATCAGTGAGTCTTGTAAGGGACGAGCCATTGGGTCTCTTTCGGCTATCGTGGCGTCTCTTCCTGCAGGGAGAGCACGGGAACGAGTTTTATGCTGCTGAAAACTTTCTGTCCGTACTGGGGTTAACTTTGGAGGCTCTTACTAGGCCCCTAGAGTCCACTCCAAATTTTGCCTTGCTTCCCCTAACTCCAAAGGAGAGGGAGGCATTAGAATAGAGGAAGGGCATGTGCCGCCAATTTCATAACGCGGGCATACTTTCGATATAGAAGGTTGCAGCTGTGCTTCGTGTGGCTCGTGTCTCATCTGGCTGATCACGTTTTTCTCTTTCTGTTTTTATTTTTATGGTCCTCAATGGCTGGATATTATATCCTCCTTTGGGTTTAGTAATGAATATTTTGTTTTGATCAACCTTTGTTATCTGGTACCCTGGCCTACTACTGTTTTGCATGCGACGTAGATGTCTCTTTAAACCAAAATATTGTTGGCCCATCCGGTCTCAGTCAACTTCATTTTGATAGTTAACTAAACCATGAATTAATATGTCATGATCTAAAGCCTAAACACTGTTATTATATATTATTTGTATTTCGTCTATTCAAATATAATCTTTTATTTATTTGAGTCTAGGACTGATGTAAGTTGAGTCGCACTAGCAAATCCTAAATACCTATACCTAGATACCTAGTCCACTCAAATGAACCAAAGAACCTATCCACCAAATCAGGCTATGTTTGTAAACCCCCAGATTTTTAGAATTTTAAGAACAAATTTTCGAAATTATTTGGGAATTTTTAACTAATTAAAATCAAGGTATTCTAGTATTAAATAATTTTAAATATTTTAGTTAAATATTAAAATATTATAAAAATAATATTTTTGGGTGTAAAATAAAATATTAGACATAGGGTAATTTTCCTGGAATTTATTGGACCCCAGAACTATTTTTAAAGACCTAAAAACTAAGTTTTTATTAAACCAAAATAAACCAAACTGAACCGGGTTGAACCAACTGGTTTAACCCTGAACCGGACCCATCCTGAACCAAACCGGACCAACCCTAACGGGTCGAATCTATACCCGACCCGTACCCTCGATCCGTACCCGACCCATACCCTAGCGGGTTGGATCCGGACCCGAATCCAGAACCCGACCCGCTAACCCGAACCCGTTACCCAAATTATTGCTACAGTAAATCCCTAAAACTTCTCGACCCTACAGCTCCCCTCTTCAGCCGTTTTAACCGCCCCGGCCGATGCTCCGCCTGCTCCGCTGTAACCAGTGCCGCCCAGCCTTTCTGCGCCGCTCCACCACCTGCAACTGCCGCCCTTTCTTCTCCCCGACCACCCTATAAAATCCCCTCCCACAACCCTTCTCCTCTACCGCCATCACCCACCTCTGCCGCCACCTTCTCCCTCCGCCGCAGCCTCCGACGAGCTCCTCCGGCCGCCGAAGATCATCTGCCCCCGAGCTCCACCACCACCACTCACCACCGCGTCTCCCCTCCAGCTCCGCCTCCGTCAGCGCCGCAACGACGACTCCAACGCCGGTTTCCCTCGCTCCCACAGCCACCACTGCCTCTTCACCCCTCCGATATAGTGCCCCGTTCCCCCGGTGCGGGGAGCGTGGCTAAGAAACACAAACGGTATCGTTCGATCGGGATAGATTGAAACAAGAACTCATCCTCGTTATAGATTTGTTTCTTCAGAATTGATTCCCATATTCAGTGGACCGCGCCCCAAGGATTGGCTTAGCGGCAGAGTCAGGAGGGACCTCTTCGCTGCTATCTATTATTGCCTCAGTTTTCGATGTCGCTTGTTGCTTTCGTACTTTGAGTTAGTTTTGGGATTTGCTTGTTTTCCTTAAACGGTTTCGATGAGTTTCATTGTTTTCGTTCATTGAACTGCACTTCAATTTCGAGATTGGAAAGAGTGGAAGAAGTATTGATCGAGCTGTTTGTGATGCAGGTGAACGAGCAGTAGGTGGCTTGCGAGCGGAGTCATGAAGCGCCTTTTTCCTTCTCCCTTCCAACTATCCAAGTGAGTGGCTACCAACCCAATTAGCTAGCCCTGCTTCCAAGCTTCACACCCTAAAATCTTGCATTCTTCTTTGCCCCGATCAAACGATACCAAGAAATAATAAAAGATACCAAGATAAAAAGGGAATATGCTTGAATTGTATTGCTTGTCAATTAAACTTGTGAACGGTTATATCTTTGCATGCTTGTTCGTTCGGAATGTTTATCATATGCATAGATGCAAGTTTGAATGTACAAGCTATATCCTAAATGCATGTATTGAACGTAGATGCAATGTAAATGAATCATACAATACTGCTTGTCTTGTACTCATGTAGCCTCAGGGCGAATCACGTAGCCTCCGGGCGAATGCTTGTTAACGTAGCCTCCGGGCGAATGATTGTTAATGTGCGATCATGGACAACTTGTGCACAAGGTATAGTTCCTACGGACGGCTGCTGGGGCACTGGCACCATTCCGGCTCCGGACGGAACTAACGTTTAGTCTCACGTACTAGGACAGGATGGTATGCGGTACCTCACGTTCTTGCACGTAGCAAACCATCTTCGTTACAGACTAGTATCCATTATGGCAATCAAGCTAGTGATTATCTTATATATTTAAACCTGTTGCAAACTAACTTGTGTCTTTATGGCAGGAAGGGCATGGTAAGTATTATGCAGGTTATTCAGACGGACAGGTAAAATCCACCGAACTAAGGCAAGATAGAAACCCACAAATATGCATGCTTCATTAAAATAACGTGTTGATTGGTATAGTTCGGCTAGCTCGCCTTCACCAGTATATTTTGACATGCTGACCCTCGTTGAAACAGGTTCTCCGTACCAAGGCGAATCGAGCGAGAAGCCGAAGTCGTCTTCCCTATCCAGTCCAGCTGTTGGCGCATCTTCACCGCGCTCCTTGAAGCATTTTGAAGAAAGAAGCTTGCGACTTTCATACACAATGCAGCTTCGAGGCAAAGCCGTCCTCCAGCCAGGAGGTCTTTATCATTTTGAAGTTTATAAAGGGATGTAATGTACAAGACTGCTATCTCATTTTGAGTCAATACCTTTGTAAGCCCGTGCGGCAAATTAGCTAACTCGTTCAGGAGTTTGTAATAGATGTTCATTATCAATAAAGAGAACTTTTCCATATTTCAAATCTGTATTTAAATTTATCTGTGTACTCTGAATATGTGCTTGCTATGCAAATCATTAAAGCCTTGTGCGGGCGCAACCCCAGGCCCGTACGACGGTCACGATTCGGGGGACGCCTCAACGATTCTACGGAATCGGGTCATGACATCCGAGCTGCCACCACCGTCCCTCCGCTAGCCCAGCCCCGGCCGACTTTATCTCAGAGCCGCCTCCGCCGTGCCCTAGCCGTCGCCGCCAGCGAGCCTGCCGTGCCGCGTCGCGTCACCTCGCCGAAACGCGTATTTTAGTCATCTTCGATGCCCTGTTCAGGTGACTGTTTCTCTTTCCTTGTTGTCCTATTTTCTGTTATGTCTGCTGTGACGTATAGACTGCATGACCCTCTCGATTTCTGTACAATTTGTTTGGAGTATCACATCCTGTGGCGATCGTAAACTACGACGCAAAATCAGGAAAATAAATACGCTAATTTTCTTGGAACTAGGTGTGCCCCGCTAAAAGGGATGACTTGGTCATGTGCGAACTTTACCGAAAGGTGCGCGCCGTTAATACGAACGTGTGGGATTTCGTGGAAGTTGATTTGGAAGTGCGTGCTCACCGGAATCAACGCGTATCTGTCGACAATACCCCGTATCGGCCCTGTTCTAGAACTCGTTTTAACTTCGTGTACGCTCGTCGTCTTGAAACAAAACTTGCGCCATCGGACTCATAGCAATACGCTGGTCCTGTGACCCAAGTTTGGTTCGATTATGAGAACGTTGACAAAATTGCGTATCGTGGGCCCCACGGCTCCACTTGTCGGGCGATTTTGTGATCGGCTCATCGAATTCAGTTCTGGATATTCTGTTGGGTTCGTATCGTCGTGCTGGACTTGGAGACACTAAGTTTGACGAATTTGGAGAACATTGTCTCTGGCACATTTTTTGGTGCGAAGCGGGCCACATGTGGACCTCGCTTTGACCAGAAACTGTCACTTTTGCCCCAGTATCCAAATTGGACTCTTAGATAGGCAGTTCTAGCTATTTGATGTCTTCTAAACCTAATGGTAATATTTATTTCAGCAATCGGAGGAGTACCTGCAAATTCTGGTTATACCAGAGCAACAGTTGGAGTCAGAACCCCAGGCAAGTGTACCTTGCCATACTTGTAGCATTTGTTTATACTATTCTCTTGATTTATTATTGTAATATCTCTGTTCAACCTTGGACCGTGTGACATTACTTAGCGTCCGAATAATATTCGGGTGCCAACGCCGTACGCGGAGTTGTGTAACGTCACCTAGACATGGATATCGAGACCCTATACATTCTCGTGCTTGCCTTATCAAGTACGTCATACCTCAGGACACCTGACACTAATCATGAGACAGAATCTTCATGAGATATTCATGGTGATTCTGTATAGGATACAGGATTCGTGACATATACTTTATTCATATGCTTAGTTATCATTATGACTCACTACATCAGTTAGAGGTCATGATCTTGTGTGTCATGGACATGAGACGTGTGATTACATTGGGTGGGGAGAGACACACAAGCTACAGGTTGATTATATTATGACTGTGTCATAGCCGCTCTCCGAACTAGACAACTACATGATATCACTGCTACCGGCTCTCCGACACCGAGCTTGTAGTGGTCTCAGCATGAGTTCTAGTGATGCTCTCATCTTGCATATCACTTAGCTGGTTATATAGTTTACCCTATTAATTCATTTATTATTGTACTGCATTTATTATGGCTTGAGTTATTCTTGTACCTTGCTATGTCCCCTGAGGACCTGGATCCGGATTATGCCTCCAGGTTTAGCAGAAGAGATCTACCCCGAGGTGTACGGAATAGGAGCAGGCACTAGAGCAGTACCAGATCAAGAAGACGAGGTGATCGCCGAGGATTTTCTCTGAGTATATGCTTTATCCATACTAAGTATTTGCTGTTGTTATACTCTTTATTTCTTGTCTATTGAAACATTGTATCAAACTCATTATCGGATTGTTCCCCGAGTTATGTTTTATTGAGACTTGATATTGCTTTATATTTCTGATATAGTTTCTAATCATTTCTGTGGATGAGATTAGTATATTAGACCCTCGTTGTTGTATTACAGCTTAAGTACACCCTGATGGGTCCATTAAATTAGGTTTGACCATCGGTGTGTGCTGCTGGTGTTTGTGGTATTAAACGAAAGAATAAAAGTGTATTTCAATGACAGGGTTTATACGAGACCCGTACCCTTTGGTTTACAAATAAACTTGTATAATTCGATCCTATACGAGGATGCGGGAGTACAATTTATTTAATCTGGGTATAAATTGCTATAGTGTCTGATCTGCAGTCGATCACTTTAGCCCTTGGACTACACGATGTTGAAGAAGTGCCGTGGAAGACGGGTAGCGGCTTAGAAGGCTGCGAAGGAGGGTGGATGCACGTTGCCAGAGCCGTCGACCCCTACTCTTTGCCTGAGCTCCGGACTCTTCTCTCCTTATTTTTCTCTCTCTCTCTCTCTCTCTCTTTTTTCTACCAATTCTCCGACCTGGTTCGATCTTCCAAATTGTCGACCTTGTTCCCCATTGATAGGGATCTCTATTTATAGAGTTTTGGTGACAGTGACCACTCCGTCGGTGTAACAACCGAGGAGTGGACAGTACAGCACCCTTTTACACAACGGTTAAAATAACCAATACCTGTGCATAAATAACCTTTTGAGTGAGCATGTGACACGTGTCCAACTAAGGGGACAAAATGCGTATATCTGCTACGAGGATCACGGCGTAGAAGCCACGTAGGTAGGTATCCCTTGTGTAGAAGAGGTTGGCGTAGAAGCCAAATGACTGTCACCCCTGGCATAGAAGCCAAAATAGGCATAGAAGCCGAACAGGCGTAGAAGTCGAATAGGCATAGAAGCCGAACAGGCATAGAAGCCGGACAGGCATAGAAGCCGAATGGTCGTAGAGACTGAGTGGGCGTTTGATGCCGAATGAGCACAGATCCTGAATGGGTGTAGAAGCCGCTGCTTGCCGGAATTATGGCTTTCGAAGGTGTAATCAAATCTCTTACAGAGATTTGCCACCATCCTGTGCATTAAATACGGAGACGTGTTTTGAAGGTCTGCAGCCCTTCTATGCATCCATCGTAGAGACGTGTCTTGAGGGAAACTGTCATCGCTCTATGCAATTTGACGTAGAGACGTGCCTCGGGCCCTGTACGAAGTGCAGCTTTTGACGTGGCAGGCGGTTTGTCTACTGTGGAGCGTAAAACAGCTCATGTTTGCCTGTGTAAAACAGGGTGGCGTATTCCCTTGTACGCGAAAGAGCGGTTTACGCTGGGGGGACTTTGGTAACCGACGGTTTGGTGATATTTTAACCAAATCCTCTGCATTAAATGCCGAGATCTGCCATCATACTGTGGGCGCGTCCCGAGGGGTCTGCCATCGTTTCCAGCCGTCGTCTGGGTAGCCGTGCAGCACTTTTTGTCAGGAGTCAGAGGCCAGGTTTACTGCGTGACTTGACAGGTTTATTTCGGGGAAAACGAAGCGTTCTTCGTACGCATTAACGCTGCTTTGAGAGCGGCTGAGTTTTACGCCATGGAGGCGATGAAGAACTCTGTCTTACGCTGGAGCGGCCTGGACGTACTGCACTTACTCGGATGGTCCTTTGAGCTTACACTTCATGCTGTGTTTTAGCAAAAAAAAGCTCTGTTGTACGCTTGATGGCTCTGAAGGCCTCTGTTTACGCTGCTCTGCATCAAGAGGCTGCGTAGATCCTCCCAGCATATTTTTTATGCTTCTACAAGACCCCCTTTAAAGCTTTTAAATTCCTCAGAATTTGCAACGCTTTGAATGAAGCATGAACGACCCCTCGTAACTTGAAACGTTTCTGAATGGAGCGCTGAAACGGTCGATGCGGACTTTATGGCGGATTTATTGGGGACCGCTGTGATCTCTTTTGCCTATAAAAAGGCTGGGGGGGTGAACCTGTTCTCACCACATTCCTATCACCATGCAGAGATGATCGCCGGATTTCGTTGGGTCGACCTGAGGAAGAAGGAGATCATGTTCTTCCAGCATATAGGGAGCCGAAAAAGACGGCGTCTTCGAGCAAGTGTCCACTGCAATGATGGATCATGGAAGGATATCTTAGCCTCCCTTGCTCGGGATAATCAGCAAATTTATGTGGTGGTTTCTTCAGAAAGGATGAAGAAACATATTTTACCATGCTGTTTGCAAGCGGCGCCCTCTCCAGTTACTTCTGGTGGCGAGAGGCAGACAGACCGGCTAGAGTGGCGGTGGTCTGTAGGAAAGCAGAATTACCCTGCTTTCCTTCTCTTGGAGGATGGGTCATCTGCCCAGTTTTGTATCCTCCTCCCACTGATCATCTTCTGGGAAGAAGAGGAAGACCATCACCAGCGCGAGACCCTGTCAGAGCGGCTTCTCGGTGTAATCTTCGGACGATGATGGGAAAACCCCTCCTGTCGACGGAGTTTCCCTTATATGTAATCATGAAAATGAAAAGAAAACCCTTGTAGATTGAATTTCCCTCATATGTAATCATGACTTTGATCTTTTAATAAAATCATCTTACTTCTTCAAATGATCATCTTGCCATACGTTGCTGTGAAGTCTGAATATGTGTAGCTTCAACACGTCTGAATCTTTATGCCGACTCTGTAGAAAGAGTGCTAGGTCCTGTCCTTTACGCATAGCGAATAGTCCATAGAATGCTGTAGAGCATTTTGAACCTTTTAGAACTGTCCTGTTGCTAGGACTGAGGAACCGCGTAGAGCTCTGAGCTTCTGATAAACAGAATTTTTTGTTCAGACTTCATCTTCAAGAATGACTTCCCGAGAAATCCCTTGGAACAGGGTCGAGAAATGGCTGTCTAATTGAGTTGCCATCTTTTGATAGACGAGATATTCAGACTGGAGTCTGGATGAACCTCCAATTTTGGACCCGAGAAGAGCAATTTCTTAATGTTTGAACTCTGTATGCTTCGGGTACTTGGGATGCTTTGGGTCAAGAACGAGTATCTTCTGTGTGAACTCTTTGTAATTGACCGCTTTGGGGACTGTTTCGAATATGCGAAAAGTCGTAGAGCGTGAAATCATCAGTCTGTAACCTCTGGACGTAAAATACCATCGAGCGTGGAATCGTAGACTTGTGGTTCCTGAGCGTGAAGTCGTAGGTTTGTTGCCTCTCGAGCATAAAAGCTACCGAGCACAAAGGCATCCGGGCATAAAACCATAGACTTATAGCTGTCGAACGTGAAACTGTAGATTCGTAGCCATCGAGCGTAGAAAGCTCCTTTAGCATAGGACTGGAGATCTGTAGCTTGTGAGCGTAGAACACCATCGAGCGTGAAATCGTAGACTTGTGGTTCCTGAGCGTGAAGTAGTAGGTTTGTTGTCTCTCGAGCATAAAAGCTACCGAGCACAAAGGCATCCGGGCGTAAAACCATAGAATTATAGCTGTCGAACGTAAAGCTGTAGATTCGTAGCCGTCGAGCGTAGAAAGATCCTTTAGCGTAGAACTGTATGATTTGTAGCTCCTGAAAAGAAAGTTTCTTCGAGCGTGAAGTTTGCGGATCTGTTGCCTCTGAGCGTAAACTGAGCGCCACCGAGCGTGAGATCGACGATTTGTTATCTGCTGAGCGTAAAGTCGTAGGTTTGTGGCCTCTCGAGCATAAAAGCTACCGAGCACAAAGGCATCCGGGCGTAAAACTATAGACTTGTAGCTTGCGAGCGTAAAACCGTAGATCCGTTGCTGTCGAGCGTAGAAAGCTCTTTTAGTGTAGAACCCGCTGAACCGTTTTGCACGAAAAAACCTTTTGAATTCGCTGACTGTCCGTCTTCCAAGGGTAGTGGGCTGACGTAGCATCCAATCATAACCAATCTGCGAGATTTGGTTAGGGTCTCGAGGAGTTCGTCCAAGGATTCGAGGAGTCGATCCGGACTATATATACCCCAAGTTTTTGAGAGAAAAAACTTTTTATCTGTCTTCTGTGAAAGAGAGCTTTCGACTGTTCGAGTTTTTTTTCTTCGTTCCTTCTCCGAGCACTTCGAGTCTTTCAGAAATGGCGCCGAAACAAACCCTCTCCGCTAAGGGAAAGAGCATAGGTTCCTCCTCTCAATCTTCTGCCCCAATGAGGGAGTCTTTGGTCGGGCAAGGCGAGCTTCCCTCCGAGCAAAGTATCCCGCCGACGAGTAGCGCACCCGGCCTTAGAGGTAAAGCCTTTGGGGTGACAAAAAATGACGAAAAATCCTTCGCACACGTTGAACGTGACCGCGCTAGGTCATCTTCTGTGCTGATAGCCTCTTTGGAGGAAGATGATGCACGGAGGCGTTTTCATCTTTTACGCCCACATTTCTAATGTGCCAGCATAAAGACTCCATATTTTCGTAGCCCTGAGCGTAAAAGCTTTGGCTACCGAAAGTTGGCGTATATCATAAAATTTGAGTTTTACGCTTGTGGTGGGGACTTCCGGCATAAAATAACCAAATGGTTATGATCCTGCGTAGAGCACAGACTGTCGTTTCCTTGGTCAGTACTTTTGTGCAAGATTTGTAATGACATATTTCCCTTGCACTTTTTTGCAGTTGATCTGGGCGAGTCTCCACTGGCCGAGGTGATGGGCTCCGCTGCTGGGATGCTGCACTCGAACTACCTGGAGGATCTGTCCCACGTGGCATTTCCCATCTCCGGACCCCAGTATCCTGAGGGAAGGGGGTTTCTGATATCGGTTTAGGACGAGCGGACGCTGCTGAGCATGATTAATAGCGAGCCCTTGACCTACGTAGATGGGGAGCAATACATAAAGCTGGCTTTCCTCTTTGGGGACATGATTGACAAACAGTCCCAAACGAGACCCAAGAGGGAGCCCTGGGTTTTCTCTGTCTGGAATTTGGTTTTGTATTTGCCAACGATGCCGAAGGATTATCCCATCTCGGCCTTCTTCCATGCGACGCATCCCAGGAAGATGTCGTGGATGCTGACTCCTGATCTTCACGGTAAGCCGGGGAAGATCTTTCATCTCAAAGGAGCTGACCGGGGGTCGTTTGTCAGTCGCCCTTCCGGCTTTGGGACTTTGTTCCGGCGACTGTGTCCGGGTAGTGTCCCGAGTGAAAACAGCTCGGTGATCCAGCCGGTCCAATTGTCGACCTTCTGTAACGACTTTATGGGACGAGGCGAGGTATATCCCAAGGAGAATACTCGATGTAATGGATGGATTGCCCCAACAAACTTCCGATGGACATGCCTAGTGGGCTGGGCCTTGAAGCACTTCCGGAGAGAGCTGGAGGTCATTGGGCTATATGCCGTTGTGAGTGCGACGAGCGTCCGGTTGCCTCCGAACCCTAACTTGTTCCTGGCGCTGATGGAGCGGTACATTCCGCTCACTGGGACCTTTGCTACTCCACTGGGGGAGTTGGGATTGGCGCTCCATGAGATGGCAGTTGTCTCGAGACTGCCGATGGGGGATGCCCCCTATGAAGAGTATGTTCCCACTAATCGGGAGTTGGGGGATTTGGACCCTCGGGTGGCGAAAGTATATCAGGAGCTGATGTGTCAATACTTTGCGTGCACCACTATTTATAACGAGCCTTCTGATTTGGCTCATACCACCAAGTGGATGTCCTACCTCTTCTTTTACCGAGCTAGGGCTGCCAAGTCAGAGAAAGCCTCGGGGGGCACAAATGAGCCTGTGAATTGTTTGGGCGTGCTCAGCGCCCAGGTCGTCGAGGGTCTTATGGAGGAAGCTGCAGCTCCAGATCAGATTCTCGTCGAGGGGGTAGGAAAGTACCCCGAAGGCACTAAGGCCTGTAGTTACTTGAGGCGCTGTCGCCGGCCTCTGTCTAAGGAAGCCCACTTGGCTGGTTTCCTCTCCATATGGCTGCGTCGAGTAGTAGTGCCTGGCACAGCGTCCACGGACCGTATTCACCGGAACATCCTGTGGCCGGCAGTGCGCCTGGTATTCGGGGCAAGACTGGGCTTGCTTCCCGCCATGGTGTGCCGTATACAGGCTGGCTTGAGAGCCATAACTAATGGGTTGCTCGTCGACGAAGCTCGACGTGAGAGTTTTCCCAGGGTGGAGTTACCATACCTATACTTAATGGGATGGTTAATTCTCCATAATCCCCAGGTGATGTCTCCTGGCTCCTGTAGCAGCTCGGGGGGTATATTCTTGCTGAATTACAAGGATTCCTCCTGGAATGTGAACACAGTCTTAGACTGTCAGCTGGTGTTGAACCTCAGCCACGGCTGAAAGATCTTCTACATTGCCCCCCCGTTCATCGCAATCAATCAGGGGTGCGGCCTGAGGATTCAGGTGGAGAGAAGACCGACCTTTCCCCGGAAGCTTTTAACTGGTTGGTCTGTATTAGACCCTTCCATCTGCTGTATAGGAGCGAAGACCATTGTTTCTTCGAGCCCTACTTGCCTAGTCGGTTTGCCCGGCAGTTTGGGTACGATCAGTTGCACGTGGGCAATGCCGTCACCAGCTTTTAGGTCCAGGGGTGGACTCATTGATGGAGCCAGAGGGTGGCGGTATTTCCTCATGGGTTGTACGGGGGCAATCTTTATCGTGCCGGTCATTACAACCTCCACGGAGCTCCGCTTTCTCCATTCTTACGCCCAGTTCTATATGGCGATTAACACCTTCCATCATGATTTTGACACGCGTGGAAGCTTCAGGGTGCCTTCTCCCAAGCCTGGGGGCAGAGTTGACGTCCCCTCGGTTTCTTCGGACGAGGGCGAGGAGTCTGGTACTCCGGATGAGCCTCTGGTGTCGGTGCCAAGGTGCGAAGTGCCTCTGCCTGCGGGGGCTTTGGTAGTCTCTTCTGGGAAGCGACGGGCTTCTGCTCCGAAGGAAGTTTCTCTTCGTAAGAGGAGGAAGGAGGCGGTTGCTCGTCCTCTCCGCATTCTTGGTGTTGAGGCTCCCGGTAATGAGCCTGCCTTTCCCCATATCAGGGATGATTCTTTGGCTGAAGGTTCCTCGCCTTTTAGAGAGGGACCTTATACAGTTTCGGCCGGCGGCGCCGGAGAATCCTCGCTAGAGGTCGCTGTCGTGGCTGCTGCCCCAGGTAGCGTGGCGAGGTTGCCTGTGTGGCCGAGGCAGATGGGAGAGTCTTTCCCGAGGTCAGTAGCGGGAAAAACTTCCGTCGTGTCAGCGAGCACGTCTGGCGAGATTCCAGCTGATGAACCTCGACCGCGTCTCGGTGGAGGCTTGACGGAACTATTGGTGATGTCGGTCGGCCCACCTCCTTCTCCAGGTATGACGGTTCGCATTGCATCATTAAGGCATGGTTTAGCTACCTCGGGTGCGGATGCGTCGTATATGCCGTTGGCTCCGAATAAATGTCATCTTTATGTCTCCTTTTAGAAAGATTATCATCATACCGATAATAACTTTCTTGTCCTCTTTTCAGGGGATAGAGCCCACGGGGAGTATAGCGCTGAAGCGTATTCTGGCTCCGCTCGGGCTCCTGACGATGATACGGAGGCGTCTGACTTCGATGAGGAAGTGGCTTCGGGGGCCAGTACGCCTGGAGTAGTTTCGTCACCTCAAGAGGAGAATGAACCCGTCGTCGTGACCTTGCCCCTTGTGAGTGTGGCGATGACTTCGACCGTCGTTGCTACACCTTCTTCGGTCGCGCCATGCGTCGATGCGACGCCTGTGGCCACCTCGTCTGCAATTATCCCTGGAGAGGGACTTGCTGATATTGCGGCCGCTCCCGGTGCCCAGTCGGATCTAGCTGCGTTGACCCAGCAACATACCAGCCTCTTCTACTCCGGTTTGAAAACAATGATATCAATGGTGTTAGCGAAGAGTCTAGATTTCGAGCGCCTGAAGAAGACTTCTCTTGCTTCGATCAGGGTCATCAGGGAGCTCGGCAATTCCGGGGTAGCTGACGCCCTGGAGGCGGTGGTTAATGGGTTAGAGCAACCCATTACTGAATACTCGCAGCTGACTCGGGGCAGCCTCGATGCTGATGTCCAGGCTCGGTTCGACTTCATGACTGCGCGGCTCGCTACAAAGCTGGAAGACCTAGACAACTCCATCCAGAAGCATAAGCTGGAGATGGATAGGAGAAAAGCTGTCATGGAAGAGGCTCTTGCTGTTGAGACGCAGTGTCGATCCGAGCATGAAGGGAATGCGGCGAGGGTCTCCAAGCTGAAGGAAAAACTCGCTCGGGCAGAGGAGTGGGCTTCTTAGTCGCTGGCGGGTCTAGAGGTAGCAGCTGGTCGTCTGAACGCAGCGCGACAGGATTTGGACCGTGCAGAAGCTGCTCGTGCGGGCTTTCTTCGGGCGAAGGCCGATCTGACCCTTACGAACATTCCCGAGGCACGGCTGGAGCAGGCTCGCGCCGACGCCTTGGCTCTTAGGAATGAGAGGATAGCTGCAGTGGAGCGGCTGATTCGCCATCTGACTACTCCGCCATTATGATGTATCCTTTCCCTTTTTGCTTGCCTAGATGTAATTATGCCTCCCTTTTGGGAATAAATAAAGGCGACTCCTTTCTGACTTTTGTGGACCCGTCATTTTGGAATGTAAATGACAGTTTTTTGGCGAGAGTAATATCAGAGGTAGTATGGACATGATAAACTCTCGATAACCTTTTAGCGGGACATCTATTCAGAGGCCTTACGGACATGATAGAGTGTAACCCAACTAATTGCATTCTGGAAGTAGTTTTGTCAGAATCGAGATCCTTGCTATATTCCACTCGAGCGGGGGAGATTAAGCATAGTACCGCTTCAGGAATTTACCGTTGATAGGAGCCATTAATAGGTCTCCGTTAGGCTGGGCTAACCTGTAAGCGCCATTCGAGAACGTTGTCTCGATCACATAAGGGCCTTCCCACTTGGGCTAGAATTTGCCTTTACTTCTGTGAGTAAGAATCATCGGCCTTCTTACGGCTAGAACTAGCTCGCCGACTTTGAACACCCTTTCTTTCACTTTATGATTGAAAGCTCTGAAAATGCGTGCTTGGTAGAGCGCGATGCGCTGTTGAGCTTGGAGGCGTTTCTCGTCTAATCCTTCCAGCTCTTGGAGCCTTAACAGGTCATTCTTTTCTCGAGTCAGCTCATTAGTTACGGCTATCCTGAGCGACGGGATCTGGATTTCAATGGGGAGAACCGCTTCGCTCCCGTAGACCAGTGAGAACGGGGTACAGTCTGTCGGCGTCCGTACCGTTGTGCGGTATGCCCAGAGACATTCGCCCAGCTTCTCGTTCCAGTCTCTTTTGTTTGAAGAGACGAATTTCTTCAAGAGTTTGATAATGGTTTTGTTGAAAGCTTCCGCCAAACCATTAGCAGCTGGGTAGTATGCCGTAGAGGCAATATTGCGTATTCGATTTTTATCGCAAAACCGATGAAACGCTTGGCTGATAAACTGAGGCCCATTATCGTGAATTATCCTCCGGGGTACCCCGAAGCGATAAATAATATGATGCTTGATTAAGCTGATCATATTAGATGCCTTTACCTCAGCGAGAGGGATTGCCTCTGCCCATTTGGAGAAGTAATCCGTGATGGCCAGTATGAACTGGTGACCCCTGGAAGAAGACGGGTGAATAGGACCGATGATATCCATACCCCATGCTTCGAAAGGCCAAGATGCGACCGTGGGATATAGATGTTTGGACGGTTGATGTATGAAGTTTGCATGAACCTGACAGGCTCTGTAATGTCTTCCATACCGTATTGCATCTGCGATCATAGTAGGCCAGTAATAGCCCATTCTCCTGATGCGATCCTGTAGCTTAGGACCGGGTTGATGCGCTCCGCACACGCGGTCGTGAGCTTCACGGATAATCTGCTGTGCTTCGTCGTTAGAGAGGCATCTCAATAGTAATCCGTCGTAGGTCCGACGATATAGGCTTTGTGAAGATGCATCAAAGTAGAAGCGTAGTGATCGTCTCTTGATGGATACTGCTTCTTTGGGGTCCTCCGGCAAGATTCCGTATGCCACAAAATCTATGAAGGGACTTGTCCAATCTCTCGTAGGAGGATCGGTGTTGACAGCGTAGCTGCGTTCTATGTGACAGCTGTTCTTCACACAGAATAAGTCTCTATTAAGAAGGATTATCGAATCCTGCCTTCTTACGGAAGTAGCTAAATCTGCCGCTAGACTGGCTAGGGCATCAGCTTCCAGATTCTGAGATCGAGGTACATGCTCTAGGAAGAACTCCTTGAATGTCATGGCTATTTCGACCGTCACTTGGTGATAGGGGATGAGGTCTGGATTCCGGACTTCATATATTCCCCTGACTTGATTGACGATAAGCAGAGAATCACCGAAAGCTTCCAGGGACTCTACCCCCAGCTCTTTAGCAACTTGGAGCCCTATTAGTAGGGCGTTGTACTCTGCCACATTGTTGGAGCAGGGCTTGCTAAGAGAATATGCTCGGTAGATAACGAGCTGATCAGGGGCGACCAGGACGACTCCCACTCCCGAAATGATGTTTCCCTTAGGACCGGTTCTGGAGGCGCCGTCGAAGAACATTTGCCATGCGTCACCTTTTATTGCGGAATTATATTCTGCAACTTCGTCGGGAATGTCTTCGTATAATTTGGAGGTCTCCGGGATCGGGTGAGCAGCTAGGAAGTCGGTTAGCGCTTGGCCTTTGATGGACTTCTGCGGTACGTATACCATGTCATATGGTGTTAACAGCATCGCCCAAGTTGCGAGTCAAGAATTAAGAACGCTCTGCTTGCTCATCAGTACTCGAAGAGGGTTAATCCTGGAGATGATGTGGATAGTCTGGCCGATGACGTAGTGTCGCGTCTTTTAGATAGCGAACATCAGAGCCAAGCATTCTTTCTCCACTGGGTTATGCCGGTGTTCGGCTCTGACCATCATCCTGCTGAGGTAGTAGATAGCCTGTTCATGCCCTACATCGTTCTTCTGTGTGAGAAGAGCTCCTGGCGAATGATCCATTGCTCGGACGTACAGTAAGAACGGTTTTCCCATAATAGGAGGCACCAGAACTGGTGGACTGGTGAGGTAGCGCTTGATATCTCTGAACGCTTGCTGGCAGGTTTCGTCCCATACGAAGGATACACCTTTCTTCATGAGATGAGAGAAGGGCTGGCATCTCCCCGAGAGGTTGGATATGAATCGCCGGATGTAAGCCAGACGTCCTTGAAATCCCCTGAATTTTCTCAGATTACGGGGTGGACGCATTTCCAAGATTGCCTGGACTTTATTAGGGTCCACTTGGATGTCTTTGGCGGTAATAACAAATCCCAGGAATTTGCCACTAGATACACCCAGAAAGGACTTCGTAGGGTTCATCTTGAGTTGATGTTGGCGTATTAACTCGAATACCGTCCCCAGGTCTTGAATGTGATCACCTTTGAGGTAGCTCTTGACGGCTATGTCGTCTACGTAACATTCCACTGTTTTGCGTAAATGCTCGTGGAATATGTTACTCATAGCTCGTTGGTATGTAGCCCCGGCGTTTTTCAATCCGAAGGGCATGACCGTATAGCAATATACTCCCAATGGTGTCCGGAAGGCGGTGTGCTTCTCATCTTCAGGATGCATCTTGATCTGATTGTACCCTGAGAACCTATCCATAAAAGACATGCGTTCAAAGCCGCAGGTGTTGTCGATCATGATTTCTGTGATGGGAAGAGGGAATTCATCCTTGGGGCAGGCCGCATTCAGATCTCGGTAATCGATGCAGATACGTACCTTTCCATTTTTTTTCATGACTGGGACAACATTGGCGACCCAGTCGGGATGTTGTTCTTCCCGGATAAAACCGCAGGCTATCAACTTCTTGACTTCAGTTTCGATGGCGTCCATCATATCTGGACGGAACCGGCGTTGGTGCTGCTTTACTGGCTTCGAATCGGTCAATATATTGAGCTTGTGAGTAGCTACTTTTGGGTCCAGGCCTGGCATGTCCTCATAATTCCATGCAAAGACGTCGATGTATTCCTTTATCAGCTGTATAACTTCTTCCCTTTCAGCTGGGGGAAGGTTGTTACTGATAAATATTGGCTTCGGCGAAATTTTACCCCCAACATCGATCTGGATAACTTCGTCTTTGGTAGGAGGTTCTCTTTGCTCAAAGCGAAATTCCCACTGTGTATCCATTTGCTGAGCCTAAGAGTCATTCTCAAACGGCTCCGAATCCTGCTTATCTGCTCCTGAGGGATCTATCACCACCATATTTACTGATAGTGTTTGTTCGAGAGCATCAGGTGAGTCGGGGGGCGACGAGCCATTCTGGGAGGAAGAGATGTCCTCGTCTGACTTAGAAGTCGCAAGGGCGGTGGCATATCCTAATCCAAAATGGGTCTGTTGATAGCGGATGTTGCCACGCGGCGGCGTTCGTCTGCCTCTTCCGTAGTTGAGGCCTGGCTTCCGCTTTAAGTCGTAGCCCATGTTTTGTATGATCTTCAGCGCTTGAGGGCTGTATCGGTGAACCTGCATTCACCCAGTATCGTTGTCGAAAGGATCTTCCTGGGCAGTCGGTTGATTGCGCACGTGGCCGAAGACTATCGAACGCTGGCTGCTGCAGGTAGGTGGGACGATGAAGATAGAATCCTCGTGTGGCCCAAATATCGTGACAATATTGGACGATGACGCCACTTCCCAGACATACGGACGGTAGGAGTTTATAGCTTCCAAGAATTTTTGTGCTATTGGTTCTACTTCGTCATCAGGAGTGGTCTATATACTTGCTCAGAGGTGATATGGACATGGCAATTTTTGTGGACTTAACATTACTGGCGTACTTTAGAATTTAAGTACGAATGTTAAGTGTAGACGACAATCGATATCAGAGGTAATATAGAAATGATAATTGATGGTCGAAAGTTTATTCAGAGGTAATATGAATATGACAAACATTATGATTGTGACTCCATCGGGGAGGGAGGCACATATCTGCTCAGAGGTAATATGGACATGGCAATTTTTGTGGACTTAACATTACTGTCGTACTTTAGAATTTAAGTACGAATGTTAAGTGTAGACGACAATCTATATCAGAGGTAATATGGACATGATAATTTGATGGTCGAAAGTTTATTCAGAGGTAATATGAACATGACAAACTTTGTGATTGTGACTCCATCGGGGAGGGAGGCACATATCTGCTCAGAGGTAATATGGATATGGCAATTTTTGTGGACTTAACATTACTGGCGTACTTTAGAATTTAAGTACGAATGTTAAGTGTAGACGACAATCGATATCAGAGGTAATATGGACATGATAATTGATGGTCGAAAGTTTATTCAGAGGTAATATGAACATGACAAACTTTGTGATTGTGACTCCATCGGGGAGGGAGGCACATATCTGCTCAGAGGTAATTTGGACATGGCAATTTTTGTGGACTTAACATTACTGGCGTACTTTAGAATTTAAGTACGAATGTTAAGTGTAGACGACAATCGATATCAGAGATAATATAGACATGATAATTGATGGTCGAAAGTTTATTCAGAGGTAATATGAACATGACAAACTTTGTGATTGTGACTCCATCGGGGAGGGAGGCACATATCTGCTCAGAGGTAATATGGATATGGCAATTTTTGTGGACTTAACATTACTGGCGCACTTTAGAATTTAAGTACGAATGTTAAGTGTAGACGACAATATATATCAGAGATAATATGGACATGATAATTGATGGTCGAAAGTTTATTCAGAGGTAATATGAACATGATAAACTTTGTGATTGTGACTCCATCGGAGAGGGAGGCACATATCTGCTCAGAGGTAATATGGACATGGCAATTTTTGTGGACTTAACATTACTAGCGTACTTCAGAATTTAAGTACGAATGTTAAGTGTAGACGATAATCGATATCAGAGGTAATATGGACATGATAATTGATGGTCGAAAGTTTATTCCGAGGTAATATGAATATGACAAACTTTGTGATTGTGACTCCATCGGGGAGGGAGGCACATATCTGCTACTCTGCCGTAGTGACTGTTCCCTCATTTTTTTTTCATACACGCAGAGTGATAACCTTGGCATCGATTAATTTCTGAATTCTCCTTTTTTGCACATAGCAGGCCCTCGTAGGGTGATGAGTGTACCGATGGAAGAGGCAATAATCTGGGTCATTGATTCTGCCGGCCCTCTCAGGATATCTGATGTCGGGTAGCTGGAGCTTACGTTCCTTCTTTAATATATTGAAGATTTCGATTATGTCATCTTTTTTGAAGAAGAAAGTTCCTTTTGGTCGTGGGGCTTTTGATGCCCGAGTTTCACGGTCTTCCGGGAAGATAGCCGTTGTTGCGCCATCTTCGGATCCTGTGGACATTCTGCCCCTAGCCTTGGATGCTGCCTTGTCTCGTCGAGGCGAGTTACCTCCAGACATGCTGTGGTCCCTGGTCGTAGAAACTGATTCAGCAGGAGTTTTCTCTGGTCGTACAGGATTAGATTTTGAAGTTTTGGGATTAGCAGCATATCCCAATCTGAAACGAGCTTGCTGATGGCGAGAATTACCCTGTAATGGTGTTCGTCTACCCTTTCTATAGTTGAGGCCTTGCTTTGATTTCAGATCATAACCCATGTTCTGTATAACCTTCAAAGCTTGTGGGCTATACCTGTGGATTTGTATTTTCCCATTCTCAGGCTCGCGAAATTCTTCCTGTTCAACCGGACCGTTCTGCTTGTGTTTAAAGATTATTGGATGCTGATTGCCGTGGGTAGAAGGGACAATAAAGGCATTATCTTCATATGGTTCATACATCATGATGACAATAGATGTTGATGCATCTTCCTATACGATCTCCCCCCGTTTGATGGTCAGGGGTTCTAAAACCTATTTATGGCTCCTGTCTCTGTCTTTTTGGATTAGACGGGTGCGTAGGTCAAGAGGATTTGCCGAAGAGGAAGACGAAGGCTTGTATATTCTATCCCCCTCAGCGGGTACGCGGAGACTGGGCACCCCAGTTTTCTCTATACCACCTGTATACAACAGGTTGGCTATCTGGGGGGCGGATAATCCCCTGGGAGGGTATCTTTCCGCAATCTGAGTTTGTTTTATGCTGGAGGACTGTGCCTGGCATAAATTGGAGATTCGCTCAGAGTGGCGTAAGGCTGAAGAGGTCCTCAGCTGGCCGTCGGCTTCCCGCATAATCCGGAGGGTAGGCAGATTGCTCCTTCGCTGGTGTAACAGCCGAGGAGTCGAGTATTCCGCTGCCTGCTTCCCTTTACGGAAATTACGGCATTCATCCGGTTCCTCGTAGAGGTCAGATGTTGTCTGTCCTGGCGGTGAGGAATCACCAGAAGTTTGGTCTGTACCGCGCATAGCGGGAGACTAGTTCCTACGCGTAGAGCGCAGCGGATACTTCTGGGTTAGCGCTGAGGCTTTGCCCGAAGTTTTGTCTGTACCGCACATAGCGGGAGACTGATTTCTGCACGTAAAGCGCAGTGGGTACTCCTGGGTTAGCGCTGAGGCTTTGCCCGAAGTTTTGTCTGTACCGCGCGTAGCGGAAGACTGATTTTTGCGCGTAAAGCACAGTGGATACTCCTGGGTTAGCGCTGAGGCTTTGCCCGAAGTTTCGTCTGTACCGCGCATAGCGGGAGACTGAATTTTACGTGCGGGGCATGGAGGGAGCGATGATACCACCTCATTGGTCGGAGAGATCGGAGAGATCGGAGAGATCGGAGAGTCCACAGGAACGGCGGAGGATGTCGTGGGCATCCACACTTTGCGCAGCTTTCTATTGTCTCGAACGGAGAGAGAATGAGAGCTACCCCCAGTCCGAAGCATGTCTTCGTAGGCAGACTGGTCGAATTGGGTGACCAGTATCTTCTTTACAGATCCCACGGATACCGCATCGTGTTGAGAAATTACTTCCTCGTCAGAAGAGAAAGATGTCCCCAGCAGAGTCGCCATCTTGTTTGTGGTATTAAACGAAAGAATGAAAGTGTATTTCAATGACAGGGTTTATACGAGACCCGTGCCCTTTGGTTTACAAACAAACTTGTACAATTCGATCCTATACGAGGATGCGGGAGTACAATTTATTTAATCTGGGTATAAATTGCTATAGGTGTCTGATCTGCAGTCGATCACTTTAGCCCTTGGACTACACGATATTGAAGAAGTGCCGTGGAAGACGGGTAGCGGCTTCGGAGGCTGCGAAGGAGGGTGGATGCACGGTGCCAGAGCCGTCGACCCCTACTCTTTGCCTGAGCTCCGGACTCTTCTCTCCTTCTTCTTCTCTCTCTCTCTCTCTTTTTTCTTCCAATTCTCCGACCTGGTTCGATCTTCCAAATTGTCGACCTTGTTCCCCATTGATAGGGGTCTCTATTTATAGAGTTTTGGTGACAGTGACCACTCCGTCGGTGTAACAACCGAGGAGTGGACAGTACAGCACCCTTTTACACAACGGTTAAAATAACCAATGCCTGCGCATAAATAACCTTTTGAGTGAGCATGTGACACGTGTCCAACTAAGGGTACAAAATGCGTATATCTGCTGCGAGGATCACGACGTAGAAGCCACGTAGGTAGGTATCCCTTGTGTAGAAGAGGTTGGCGTAGAAGCCAAATGACTGTCACCCCTGGCATAGAAGCCAAAATAGGCATAGAAGCCGAACAAGCGTAGAAGCCGAATGGGCATAGAAGCCGAACAGGCATAGAAGCCGAATGGTCGTAGAGACTGAGTGGGCGTTTGAAGCCGAATGAGCACAGATCCTGAATGGGCATAGAAGCCGCTGCGTACCGTGCCAGAGTGTTGATGTGGACGTCTTCGCCTGAATTACGGCTTTCGAAGGTGTAATCAAATCTTTTACAGAGATTTGCCACCATCCTGTACATTAAATACGGAGATATGTTTTGAAGGTCTGCAGCCCTTCTGTGCATCCGTCGCAGAGACGTGTCTTGAGGGAAACTGTCACCGCTCTATGCAATTTGACGTAGAGACGTGCCTCGGGCCCTGTACGAAGTGCAGCTTTTGACGTGGCAGGCGGTTTGTCTACTGCGGAGGGTAAAACAGCTCATGTTTGCCTGTGTAAAACTGGGCGGCGTATTCCCTTGTACGTGAAAGAGCGGTTTACGCTGGGGGGACTTTGGTAACCGACGGTTTGGTGATATTTTAACCAAATCTTCTGCATTAAATGCCGAGATCCGCCATCATACTGTGGGCGCGTCCCGAGGGGTCTGCCATCGTTTCCAGCCGTCGTTTGGGTAGCCGTGCAGCACTATTTGTCAGGAGTCAGAGGCCAGGTTCACTGCGTGACTTGACAGGTTCATTTCGGGGAAAATAAAGCGTTCTTCGTACGCATTAACGCTGCTTTGAGAGCGGCTGAGTTTTACGCCATGGAGGCGATGAAGAACTCTGTCTTACGTTGGAGCGGCCTGGACGTACTGCACTTACGCGGATGGTCCTTTGAGCTTATACTTCATGCTGTGTTTTAGCAGAAAAAAGCTCTGTTGCACGCTTGATGGCTCTGAAGGCCTCTGTTTATGCTGCTCTGCATGAAGAGGCTGCGTAGATCCTTCCAGCGTATTTTTCATGCTTCTACAGCTGGCCATTGTCACGTGTCTAGTCCCTTGATATTTTAGGACTGGGGCGTGACATAGTTTTTGTGGTGGCCCATGCAGGTCAACGACTAAATTGCTTCAATTTTAACTTAGGGACCGAGCAAGCCTGCAATAAAGAATATGATATGTTATAGGATCTCATCCACTTGATTAAATCGTTCTTGATCTCTATAACGGATTCGAATTAAAATTCTTGACATGCATCCTGCCTTGATCCCTCTGTGCGCCTCTTATAGTTTATTTTGGATGTAGAGTAATGGATCCATGAGCAAACGGTGAGACTCCTGCAGGATCACCACGAGGTGCTGTGGTAACCAACGAAGATGAAGTAACACTAGTGGATGGAGGTCAATCAGCACACCGAAGTAGTTAAGTAAAACAACATGCCTCGAGAATCCAGCATGATGATATTCTGCCACAGTTTACTCCACCAATGCCCGTACTCCCATAAAGGCAGGCTATGGATGGACAACAGATATTTTAAATAATCTATGCAATGATGCAAGCCCAACAACAAATTCAATAAGAGGCTCCGCGTCATAGCCTAGCAATCGCACTGGAGCAGGCGAATCTACCAGCACGACGGCCAACGATGGGTTCTATCACCGATTTCCGCCAGCTGAAGCCTCGCACCTTTTCAGGAAAGGAGGAGCCCACTGAAGTTCATGAGTGTCTCACCAACACTCAACATCAATTAGAAGCAGATGAGCTTCCAAGGGAACGTTGGATGACTGCCGTCAAAATGCAGTTGATGGACAATGCACATCACTGGTGGCTATCTGAGGAGACACGACTCAGACCAGACCAAGTCACTTAGGAAGAGTTCTCTAGACTCTTTCAGGAGATGTATATTCCAGCCATCGCTCGATCAGAACTTCGGGACAAGTTCAATCGCCTCACTCAAGACAGTATGACAGTGGAAGAATACAATGCGGAGTTTATTGTCTGAGTCACTTCGCCCCTACCTTGATCCCGACAGAAGAAGAGAAGGCTTAGAAGTTCTTCGACGGACTAAACTTTGAGCTACAGAGATTGATCGGATCCATTGTACCAACTTCTTACTCGGACGTCCTTGCTACAGCCCGACGCATGGAGTGCGTCACCAAGAGAGAGACCAGCCTAAAGCGGTCTTCCATATCAACACCATCCAGAGCACCACAGGAAGAAGCTACAAAGAGCCCTCACATGCACCAGCCACCCAGAGCATCTCCGCAAGCACTACCTATCTGTCAACATTGTGGCAAGCGAGACCATATTGAAAACGAGTGCAGACGCAAAATAGGATTATGTTTAGCTTGCGGATCCAGTCAGCATTTAGTGAGGGAATGCCTTGAGTGTCAAGAAGGAGCACCAATGATAAACCAACAAGCTTTACTAGTACCGAGGCCAGCCTATCCAGCATTGGGAGCACCACAAACGGGAGTTGAAGGAGTCATACCACCACCTCCAGGAGGGTATTAGCCGATGCCACCTTTGATACCCCAGGCAATACTCTTCCAGCAGGCTCAGTAACAGCAGAGGAATCTACCGCAAGGACGCAGACAAGCTTTTGCGATGACCTTGGAGGACGCGCAGACTCGTGGATTAGCAAATATGCGTAAGTTATTCATAGATGCATTGCTTTAGCACGTGCCTGTTAGTTCGTGACATTAGCCTTAAACCTAGTATTTTGAACTTATTAATTGATAACCTAGTTTTCTAAGCTGTAGTTTTCTTGCTTTAACCAGATTTTTTTCACTCTTGAATTTACATAACTTTCATTGCTTAGAGAAATAATATTTTTCTTCCCTAGGTGTTTTGCTTAACCCTCATCCTTTGATTCTCCTTGATCATGATTCTTTGATTGTGTCATGCTTCGAACCTGTTTTGCAAACCATATCATCTCTTCGGACTGATTATGTGTCATTATTCTTTGATTGCGAGGACACAATCCTCTTAAGGATGGTAGATTATAAACCCCTAGTTTTCAGGATTTTAAAAATAAATTTTCAGAAATTTTCGGGAATTTTTAACTAATTAAAATAAAGGTATTTTGGTATTAAATAATTTTAAATATTTTTATTAAATATTAAAATATTATAAAAATAATATTTTTGGGTGTAAAATAAAATATTAGACATAGGGTAATTTTTTTAGAATTTATTGGACCACAGAACTATTTTTAAAGACCTAAAAACTAAGTTTTTATTTAAACCAAAGTAAACCAAACTGAACCGGGTTGAACCAACCGGTTTAACCCTGAACCGGACCCATCCTGAACCAAATTGAACAAACCCTAATGGGTTGGATCCATACCCGACTCGTACCCGCGACTCGTACCCGACCCGTACCCTAGCGGGTCAAATCCGGACCTGAATCCAGAACCCGACCTGCTAACCCGAACCCGTTACCCAAATTACTGCTACAGTAAATCCCTAAAACTTCTCGACCCCGTAGTTCCCCTCTCCGGCCGTTCCAACCGCCCTGGCCGATGCTCCGCCTGCTCCGCTGTAACCAGCGTCGCGCCGCCTTCCTACACCGCTCTACCTCCTGCAACCGTCGCCCTTTCTTCTCCCCGGCCACCCTATAAAATCCCCTCCCACAACCCTTCTCCTCCACCGCCATCACCCACCTTTGTCGACACCTTCTCCCTCCGTCGCAGCCTCCGACGAGCTCCTCCGACCGCCAAAGATCATCCGCCCCTGAGCTCCACCACCACCACTCACCACCGCGTCTCCCCTCCAACTCCGCCTTCGTCAGCGCCGCCACGACGACTCCAGCGCCGCTTTCCTTTGCTCCCACAACCGCTACTGCCTCTCCACCACTCCGATCTTCCACCGCCGTCCCTCCGCTAGCCCAGCCCCGGCCGACTTCGTCTCAGAGCCGCCTCCGCCGTGCCCTAGCGGCCGCCGCAGCCCGCAAGCCGGCCGTGCTGCGTCACACCACCTCGCAGAAATACGTATTTCAGTCATCTTTGGCACCCTGTTCAGGTGACTGTTTCTCTCTCCTCGCTGCCCTATTTTTTGTTCCGTCTGCTATGACGCGTAGAATGCATGACCCTCTTGATACCCATATAATTTGTTCGGGATATTGCGTCCTGTGGCGATCTAAAACTGTGACACAAAATCAGGAAAATAAATACCCTAATTTCCCCGGAACTGGATGCGCTCCGCTAAACGGGACGACTTGGTCGTGTGCGGACTTCACCAAAAGGTGCGCGCCGTTAATACAGACGTGTAGGATTTTGCGGAAGTTGATTTGGATGTACGTGCACACCGGAATCAACGCGTATCTGTCGACAATACCCCGTATCGGCCCTGTTCTAGAACTCGTTTTAACTTCGTGTACGCTCGTCATCTTGAAACAAAACTTGCGCCATCGGACTCATAGCAATACGCTGGTCCTGTGACCCAAGTTTGGTTCGATTATGAGAACGTTGACAAAATTGCGTATCGTGGGCCCCACGGCTCCACTTGACGGGCGATTTTGTGATCGGCTCATCGAATTCAGTTCTGGATATTCTGTTGGGTTCGTATCGTCGTGCTGGACTTGGAGACACTAAGTTTGACGAATTTGGAGAACATTGTCTCTGGCATATTTTTTGGTGCGAAGCGGGCGACATATGGACCTCGCTTTGACCAGAAACTGTCACTTTTGCCCCTGTGTCCAAATTGGACTCATAGATAGGCAGTTCTAGCTATTTGATGTCTTCTAAACCTAATGGTAATATTTATTTCAACAACCGGAGGAGTACCTGCAAATTCTGCTTATACCAGAGCAACAGTTGGAGTCAGAACCCCAGACAAGTGTACCTTGCCATACTTGCAGCATTTGTTTATACTATTCTCTTGATTTATTATTATAATATCTCTGTTCAACCTTGGACCGTGTGACATTACTTAGCGTCCGAATAATATTCGGGTGCCAACGACGTACGCGGAGTTGTGTAACGTCACCTAGACATGGATATCGAGACCCTATACATTCTCGTGCTTGCCTTATCAAGTACGTCATACCTCAGGACACCTGACACTAATCATGAGACAGAATCTTCCTGAGATATTCATGGTGATTCTGTATAGGATACACGATTCGTGACATATACTTTATTCATATGCTTAGCTATCATTATGACAATACCCCGTATCGGCCCAGTTCTGGAACTCGTTGTAACTTCGTGTTCGCTCATTATTTCAAAACAAAATTTGCGCCATCGGACTCGTAGCAATATGCTGGTCCTGTGACCCAAGTTTGGTTCGATTCTGAGAACGTTGATAAAATCACGTATCGTGGGCCCACGACTCCACTTGACGGGCGATTTTGTGATCAGCTCATCGGAATCTAGTTCTGGATATTCTGTTGGGTTCGTATCATTGTTCTAGACTTGTAGACACTAAATTTGACAAATTTGGAGAACATTATCTCTGGTACATTTTTTGGTGCGAAGCGGGCCACATGTGGATCCCGCTTTGACCAGAAACTGTCACTTTTGCTCCTGTGTCCAAATTGGACTCATGGACAGGCAATTTTAGCTATTTGATGTCTTCTGAACCTAATGGTAACATTTATTTCAGCAACCGGAGGAGTGTACCTACAAATCTCGCTGATACCAGAGCAACAGTTGGAGTCAGAACCCCATGCAAGTGTACCTTGCCATACTTGCAGCATTTGTTTATACTATTCTCTTGATTTATTACTGTAATATCTCTGCGGAAAGTAGTTCTATTAGCAATGGGGATGCCAAATTGAAAATTTTGGGTGCTATCATAGTATCGGGGTAATGAGCCTTTCTTACAAAATCAAAGAAGTTCAACCTAGGACCGTATGACATTACTTAGAGTCCGAATAATATTCGGGTGCCAACGCCATACGCGGAGTTGTGTAACTTTACCTAGACATGGATATCGAGACCATGTACATTCTCGTGCTTGCCTTATCAAGTATGTCATACCTCAGGACACCTGACACTAATCATGAGACAGACTCTTCCTGAGATATTCATGATGATTCTGTATAGGCTACAGAATTCGTGACATATACTTTATTCATATGCTTAGCTATCATTATGACTCACTGCACCAGTTAGAGGTCATGATCTTGCATGTCATGGACTTAAGATGTGTGATTATATTGGGTGGGTAGAGACACAAGCTACAGGTTGATTATATTATGACGGTGTCGTAGCCTCTCTCCGAGATAGACAACTACATGATATCACTGCTACCGGCTCCCTGTCGTAGTGGTCTCAGCCTTAGTTCTAATGATGCTCTCATCTTGCATATCACTTAGTTGGTTATATAGTTTACCCTATTGATTCATTTATTATTGCACTGTATTTAATATGGCTTGAGTTATTCTTGTACCTTGCTATGTCCCCTGAGGACCTGGATTTGGATTATGTCCCCAGGTTTAGCAGAAGAGATCTACCCCGAGGTGTACGGAACAGGAGCAGGCACTAGAGTAGTACCCGATCCAGAAGACGAGGTGATCGCCAGGATTTTCTCTGAGTATATGTTTTATCCATACTTAGTATTTGCCGTTGTTAAACTCTTTATTTCTTGTCTATTGAAACATTGTATCAAACTCATTATCGGGTTGTTCCCCGAGTTATGTTTTATTGAGACTTGATATTGCTTTATATTTCTGATATAGTTTGTATTCATTTCTGTGGATGAGATTAGTATATTAGACCCTTATTATTGTATTACAGCTTAAGTACACCCTGATGGGTCCATTAAATTGGGTTTGCCCATCGGTGTGTGCTGCTGGCCATTGCCACGTGTCTAGTCCCTTAATATTTTGGGACTGGAGCGTGACAACGTTCATTTATAAAGTCTACTATACTAAGAGATCGAACTCGGGCCGAACTCATGCCGAACTTGGACCGAACTTGGTTACCCTTTTGGTATGAAATCAACTAGTTTAATAGCTCCTGATTTCTTGGCCTTACGATTGGAAATTTGAATTAAACCTTGACCGAATTTTGGCCAAATTCTGTTTGCCTATACCATATAAATAAGATTGAAATTCTTTATTCTTTCTCACTCAGCCATTCTTAAGTATTCTATCCTATTATGAGCAAACCCCTAAAGCCTTAACTTTTCCATCTCAAAGAGCAACTCCCTAGCCTTCTTAGTGCCAAGTGTGATCTTGGTCTAGAAGTCTTCTGAGTTGTTAAGAGCTTTGTCCCATCAGTTACTCTCTCTCTCTCTCTCTCTCTCACTCTCTTTATTTCTCTAAGATGTAAAGTTGCGAGACTTTGGATCAAATCTCATGGTGTAAAGAAGTGGCAAGCCTTCGGATCAAAGTTTGTGATTCACTATTGGTGATTATAGTGGAGAAAACTCCGAGCTTGAGTTCTAAGGGCTGGACTAGTCCTCTCAGAGGGAAACCAGTATACATCTTAGTGTTTACGTTTGCTTTCCATTTCTACTTTACTACGTTACTTTACTGTCTTTATATATACTGTTAGTTAGCAACTGTCTTCATTATGATAAATTGGGTAGATTATTCTACTGTACTCTATTCACCCACTCTAGAGTTACCCCACGATCCTTCAATTGGTATTATAGCTGGTTCTCTTGATATTTGGCTTAACATCCTAAGAGACTTATGGCAACTGTTAGATCTATCCATACCAACAATGGTGAAGGCCAGTCTACAAATAGACCACCCTTATTTGATGGTACTAACTACACGTACTGGAAGACACGTATGAGCTTCTACCTAAAGTCGCTTGATTTTGACCTTTGGGATGTAGTAGTAGAAGGATACAAGAAGCCACCTAAAATAGTCATTGATGGTAACCTTATAGAGAAGCCTCATGATAAGTACACAGATACCAAAAAAAAATAAGCTAGTCTTGATGCTAAAGCTATTACCGCCCTATTTTGTGCTGTAGACATAATTGAATTTAACATGACCTCCACTTGCGAAACTTCGCACGAAGTATGGAAACTTCTTAAGGTCACTCATGAAGGAACCTCCCAAGTGAAGAAATCAAAAATAAATCGTCTAATACAAGAGTATGAAGCATTTATGATGAAGAAAAATAAGACAATCACTCAAATGTTCACGAGATTCCTCGACATCATCAACCCTCTATTATCACTCGACAAGGAGTACAACAATCACGAGAAGATTCGCAAGGTACTCAGGGGACTCACTAAGAACTGGAATCCCAAGGCCACAATCATAGAAGGAAATGATCTTACCACGATGACCCCCGAGACGCTCATGGGCAAGCTGATGACTCACGAGATGGATCTCAAGGAATTTGAAGAACCCACTCCCAAGAATAAGATGATCGCTCTAAAGGCACATAACAAAACGATCACCAACTATAACTCCGACGACAATGAGTCTCAAGATGAGAAAGTTTCCCTGGCCACCAGAAACTTTAAGAAATTTCTAAAGCTTAAGAAATCAAAGAAGAAGGAGCCAACTGACAACAGTGATGAAGAGCCTATATGCTATAATTGAAAGAAGACATGGCATATAAAGAAAAATTGTCCAACCCTAAGAAAAGAAAATTGCCACAATTACTCATCCAGAAGAACATCATCAAGAAAATATGGAAACACTAGTATTTGGCACGAAAGTGAAGTTAGTGAATCCGAAGAAGAGGATCCTCGAGAAGCAGCAAATCTATGCTTCATGGAATTAGTTGATAAGGTAACGGATAACAACTCTTATGATGATTTTACTTTTGATGAACTAGGTAAAATCCGAAGAAGAGAATCCCTTTGAATCCCGTACTTGTATTCTATCACCTCCTCATTGAAAATTTTATTGTTGTTTTTCGTCTTCCCCTATTTCGGAAAGACGAACATTCGTGCTTAGTATAAGTTTGATACACGGAGAGTACTAGATATACCCCATAGGCCAAGCACTCATGATGACAAATAAGGGAGCGCAGGCACAGGAAGTCGTAGATACAGGTACAACCTTTAGTTATATTTGTCATTGCATACTCATGACCTCCTTTATGACACGAGATCTTAGGTGCATAGTAGACGTAGAATTATATATATGGTGGTTTAGCAGTTATGAGGATATATTAATATTCTACCCAGATGGCATACACACAATGCTAATAGATGATGCGAGTAGCAGTAGTAGTATTCTTTCCCTATCACCATCTCGCCCTTGGGGTGGCTCATCTTCTCTTCTATATCTATTCCTTATCTCGTGCTTAACTCTTCCTATCATAGTCGTATTCTTTCGTGCCATTATGAATTATTTGAATTACTTCAACCTCACCCTTATTTTGTTAGTTAAAAACATAAATGGTTTAGTAAATGATTAATAACTAAAAGATGAGTACATAATGATAACCCTTATGTATATGCCCTATAGCAATATCTGTATCCTCTTATTATTTTAAAAACATGAATATCATCCCTTAGTCTAACAAGAATTAGTGGAATTATTGAAATAGTTCATACTTCAAATAGTTTTATAAAGTTAGTTAAGACCTTAACTGTTGCCCTAAAACTTAGACTAAGCTTAGAAAATAGTTGAAGGCACTTGTTACGAACTGATGACTATGATAAATCGCTGGCGAAGTAGCGACAGCTGCAGCTAGACCATTATAGTAGAGTAGTCAAAGTATTTACAGACATACTGGTCAGGTGGCATGGCAGTATTAGACTACGATACTTGACGGTTACATAAAAAAAAATCATAGTTATGAGATTTCAGACAGGTATCCTAAGAGTTTTGACCCAATGAATAAATTCATCTTATAACCTAGACAATAGCCTAAAGAGACTTTGACTACTAGTGGAACTTTTGTAAGTTGGGTAGTATAGACGAGTTAGAGGATAATAGAATAGTGTATCGACAATAAATGAGAAAGTGTTAGGGTGGCAGACCATAACCTTTTAGGAAGCACCGCAAGCTAGCAATGAAGTGTTAATAGCTATTGTAATTTATTACGAATATAGGTTAGTGTTAATTTTGAGGACGAAATTCTTTTAAGTTGGGTAGATTGTAAACCCCCTCACCCAAAAATAGGTATCTTGTGTGTATTTTGTACTCGTGTATTTGTTTTAGATTATTTATTTAAATCAATTAAAATCCAATAATTTTATTAGGATGCTTTACCGTGGTTTGGACATTAATAATATAGGATGACCCCAAAATCTGTATCGCCTTCATAAGAAGTAGCCTACACAGGAGACACTACCTGTAGGATCTTTTCGTGGCACAGAAATTCGATCCCTTGACGTTAGTATGACATTAGTATAACGACCATAGAATAAATTATTAAATATTTAGAAATTTATATATATAATTTCTTTGTGGTTATTTTTTTAACCCCAACTTCCTACAATTAGTATTCCATAATTTTTCGTGCCAAGATAGGCATTTTTCTCTTTTTGTAAGATGTGTATATTATTTACTATTAACATATTTTGTGGATAACCATTTAATTAATTACTTAGCTAATTAGATAATACAATTATTTGATTTATTATAACTAGATAAATATCTAATTATTAATTATAAAATATTTTCATAAAATATTTTGAATATAGAATTTTATTAAAGACTTAAAAAATTATAATTTATTTGGTGTGCAAATATCATTTTTGGATTTCCCCTTTTATATATTCGAATATATGTTAATAAATATAAGGATAATAATAATAATAAGAATAATAAGAAAAGATAATAATAATAATAATAATATTATTATTATTATTGATAGTAATAATAATAATGTTAATAAAAACAAAAACAAATAAAAACAAAAGAAAAAGAAAAAGAAAAGAAAAAAAAAAGGAAAAAGAGAAGAAAAAAAAAGAAAAAGAAATATTAATAACACCTAATCACCTAAACCCCAAACCCCTGCAACCTATTCCTATAACTACCCCACCCCCTTAACAACACTAACAAACCCCTCCTTGAATTCCCACATAACCCCCCCGGAACCAACCCGCGGGCTCACCCTCTCTTCCTATCTACATATATACTTATATATATACATATTACATATATTATAAGAACAAAACCCTAACCCTAGCCCGACGTCGGCGACCCCACCCGACCTCCGGACGACCTCGATGCCGCCTCCCCCGCGCCGTCGCCGCACTGCCGCCGCCGTCCCCGCGTGTGCGCACCGCGTATACGCACAGTCCAGTTTTGGACCCATCTTCACGGTATCATATCTCCCTCAATTTTGATCCTTTTTGTGTGCGGTTTGTTCGTGTGCGTTCACAACATAACCCTCTAGGATTTTCATTCAAGCGGGACGAGTTTTCGTTCCCTGGATTGGTCGATAAATTGACCGAAAAATGACTGAAAAACTGACCTAAACAGTTCAGAATTTCGAATCCAAAACTCCATGTTCACACCCAATTTGCCATCAACCTATTTAATATTTTCAAAAATTAATAAAAGGGTTTTTTTTCTCCATATAATCGAGAATTTTTTTGTTTTTTAGTTTTTCTAAATTTGTTCTGTGTTAAATTATTCAACCTCCAATTTGACCAAAAACTTGACTTTTTATTATTAGAAAATATGATACAGAGCACGCCCCGCCAAACGGGACTGCCCAGTCGCGTACCAAATTGCATCAAAAGGCACGTATGGTATGTCCAGACGTGTGGACTGGAAACTGATTCGGACGCGTGTGGGCGTCGGAATCACCCCGTATCCGCGAAAAGTCCCCGTATCGCAACTTTTGCAAAACATCACACCATTTATTGTACACTCATCAGAATGCGACAAAACTTGAGCCATTAGACTCGTGGTATCGCACTGGTCTTGTGACCCAAGTTTTACACAATTCTGAGGCAGTTGACCAAATCACCTATTTGCGGGCCCCATAGTTGACTTTTTGGACGAATTTGTGTTCGGCTCACCGGAATCCAAAATTGGATGTACCGTTGAGTTCTTATTGACGTTTAGAATTGGTTTTACCTATAATTTATCCCTTTTAGATACCTTTACCCCTGGCACGCTTTTCGGTGTAAAGTGACCCGCATGTGGACCCCACTTTGATCCAAAATTATCGTTTTGCCCATGTGTCCAAATTGGACGAAAGGGTAGTATTTTCTAGCTATCTCGCTTATTCTGAGAATATTGGTGATATTTATTTCAGCATCTGGGGACGTTCATTCTGAGGTCGTAGCTTCTGATCCTGTGTGCTTGACTCCTGGACGTTACACTTTGCACCTTTCTTACCTGGCAAGATACCTTGCCAAATTGCTTATAGTACTTTGCATGCTTATTATATTTCTGTATATTCATTGCATGTGTATTTTCTTTCAGTCATAAGTATACGCTATATATATATATATATATATATATTTATATATATATATATATATATATATGTTGACACACACTTGACACATAGTATCATGGGAGGAGAGAAAAATCAATAGGCGTATAGGCTACAACCACTCTGGTAAATAGTAGTATCTAGCACACACTATGGTAGTGTGTCGCGCTGGTCGCTACCCCCGCGGTATGTTGATTTTTGGAGTCTTGCTGGTCGCTACCCCCGCGGTATGTCGATTTCTGATGTCCTTGCCGTGTGTGTGAGTTATGGGATTTAGATCGAGTAGCCTACCCATGCCCATACGTCTAAAAGTTGTCCTCATTATGCATTCATATAGATTGTCTTATATAGCGTACTTACATATTTTCTACCTATTATGCATGTTTACTGTATTCAAATTGGCATGCTTCTATGTATCTTGTTACCTCCCTCTGAGGACCTGGTCCCTTTCCAGGTGTAGACGATCATGACTCTTCACAGGAGCACGGATCAGGACTTGCTATTTATCTCTTTCGAGGAGGTCTTCTCTTCGAGTCTCATTGTTCATTAGATGTTCTTATGTGGTTTCTCTTATGTTCTAGTTGGTAGTGGATTTGTCTCCACCCAACTACTTGTTCTTATCAAGCATTTCATACTTGATTCAGTTATATAGTAGGTTGGTTATTTATTTTTATTTGATTATGTGGATGAGATTTAGTTATGCCCTGTGACTTGTGACAATATTTATACCACATGTGAGTTATTATTCATATTACGGCGTACGTGTGTATTATGGTATCCATATATTGGAGTTGCCATATACATACGGCTGACATGCTTACGTATTCCTAGTCCTACGTATTTTGGGACTAGAGCGTGACAACTGACAACAGTGATGAAGAGCCTATATGCTATAATTGTAAGAAGATATGGCATATAAAGAAAGATTGTCCAACCCTAAGAAAAGAAAATTGCCACAATTACTCATCTAGAAGAACATCATCACGAAAATATGCAAACACTAGTATTTGGCACGAAAGTGACGTTAGTGAATCCGAAGAAGAGAATCCTCGAGAAGCAGCAAATCTATGCTTCATGGCATTAGTTGATAAGGTAACGGATAACAACTCTTATGATGATTTAACTTTTGATGAACTAGGTAATACTTTTAGTGATCTGCTTGATGATTTTAGAAAACTTAGAAATAAGTACAAGAATGCTAAGAAAGATGTTCAAGAATGTCAAACTAAAATAGAAAGACTAACATCTCTACTGAGTGAAGTAAATGATACCTCAAACGATTCAAATAAGAATTCTAGACTTAAGCTTAACCTCCACGAGGCATTTGCCAGTCCTGACAAGAGCTCTCAGGAAAATGCTAAACTTAAGAAAGAACTCAAATCTGAAAAGAAGAAGTATTCCATTGTTGCACGTAGAATATATTCTCTCACTGCTAAATATGATGAAGTATACGCTACCTCTAAAAAGTTAGAGATTAGATTGGGTTAACAGGTCGAACAAACCTCCACCCAACCTAGCATGAGACACGTAGTAAGACAAAAGAACACTCACAGTTATGCTCCTATCTATATGCATAATAGTTCATGCAATCATTACGCATATAGAACCATACACGATCATGCATTCTATTATAGAAAACCACAAAGAAATGTTCCACACAATCATACATTCTATTATAGAAGACCCCAAAGAAATGTCTCACACAATCATGCATTCTATCCACACTGACCATAGAGAACTGCTTCACATAATCATATCTATCATGTTGCACCAAGCATTAATCATACAGCTATATGTCACTACTGTGGTAAGAAAGGACATATATCTAAATTCGGTAGAACAAAAAAATGAGTAGATATGAATATTTATGCATGGGTACCAAAAACTAACATAGCAGGACCCTCAAGGAAATGGGTACCAAAGGTTACATCTACAACCCATTTTGTAGGTGAACCAACCCTCTCATGCTAGAAGCAAGTGAATTCTCGATAGTGGTTGCTCAAGATATATGACAGGTGATCCTAACCTATTTACAACGCTATCGATGAAGAAAGAAGGTTATGTCTCCTTCGGCAATAACCTCAAAGGATACATTATTGGTAATGGTAATATATGTGTTCCTCCCTATCCTGTCATAAAAGATGTTTATCTAGTAACAAAATTAAAACACAACCAACTCAGCATCAGTCATCTAGCTGACCATGGTTATGGTATTTAGCTGACCATGGTTATGGTATTAACTTTGTTAAAAACAAATATTCTTTTTATGAAAGATCCACTGGTAAGGTTATCTTTGAAGGGATCAGGGAAGACAATATATATATTTTCTATCTTGCAAAAGATATTGACAATGCAGGCAAATATATATACGCCAACAAAGATGACAGCTGGCTATGACATATGCGTCTAGGACACGCAAACATGGACATTATTGCAAGACTATCTACAAAGAAACTCGTAAGAGACTTACCAGAGATTACTTTCAAGAAAGATATGGTATTTGATGACTGTGAAAAGAATAAAACTACTAAATCTTCTTTAAAATCAATCAACTCTGTAAGTATCTCTAGACCTCTCCAACTCTTGCATATAAACTTATTTGGACCCAATAGAGTCGCCAGTCTTGGCAGTAAGCTTTATGCTTATGTTATTGTTGATAATTTTTTTAGATACATATGGGTTTATTTTTTGCAAATAAAAATGAAGCTGTAAGTACTCGTATCTGAATTTGTCAATTTTTGCAAAAATGTTCAAAATGAAAAAGGTTTCATGATTACTCGTATCCGAAGTGATCATGGAAGCGAATTCGAAAACAGTTATTTCAAAAGATTTTGCAATAAAAATAGTTTTTCTCATGAATTTTCTTGTCCTATAACTCCACAACAAAATGGAGTTGTAGAGCGAAAGAATAGAACTCTTGGCGATATGGCTAAAGTCATGTTAAATCAGTATAACCTTTCGAAATACTTTTGGGCTGAAGCTGTAAGTACTTCATGCCATGTTTTGAATATGGTGCTTATTCGACCTATATCGAAGAAAATCCCCTATGAACTTTGGTTTGGTAGAATCCCCACAATTAGTTACTTTAAAGTTTTTGGCTGCAAATATTTTATTCTTAATACCAAAGATAATCTAGAAAAATTTAACTCCAAGGCCAATGAAGGTATTTTTCTAGGTTATGCCGCCAAAAGTAAAGGATTCAGAGTATTCAACAAAACCTCATCAACTGTTGAAGAATCAAACAATATTATATTTGATGAACACAACACTCAAGCATGAAACAAAAGTGACGATGAAGGTAGTCAACCCGCAACAAATAAGAAATCAGAAGATACAAATAGTACAAGTCATCTGGAAAGTCTGCCAAGGAGACTAAAGTTCTCCACAGACCATCCTAAGAACTTGGTAATAGGTGATGTATCAAAAGGTGTAAGTACACGTTCCTCAAATAGAGATATCATTACAAATGTTGCTTTTATTTCTCAAATAGAACCCAAAAATACTGATGAAGCTTTTGTTGATGAATTTTATATTTCTGCTATGTAAGAGGAACTCAATTAATTTGAACGCAATCAAGTTTGGAAACTTGTTCCTAAACCTAATGATTATCCGTTCATTCGTACTAAATGGGTTTTTTGAAATAAATTAAATGAGGATGGTTCAGTTACACGTAATAAAGCACGTCTCGTAGCTCAAGGATACAACCAAGAGAAAGGAATTGACTATGATAAGACCTATGCTCCTGTTGCTAGACTTGAATCTATCCGAATAATTTATGCTTTTACTAGTTTGCATAACTTCAATCTTTTTCAAATGGATGTTACTACTTTTCTAAATGGTGTTATCAAAGAAGATGTTTTGTCAAACAATCCCCTGGTTTTGAAGATTTCAAATACCCTGACCACGTATTTAAGTTACGAAAGGCTCTATACGGACTCAAACAAGCCCCTCGTGCTTAGTATGAACATCTTAGCCTCTTTCTACTTGGAAACGGTTTTTCAAAAGGAAAAATTGATACTACCCGTTTTGTAAAAACTTTTCCTGATTCTTTGTTATTAGTGCAAATATATGTTGATGATATCATATTTGGATCTACTAATGAGATGCTATGTAACGAGTTTGCTAAGTATATACAGAGTGAATTTGAGTTGAGAATAATGGGAGAACTGACTTTCTTCCTAGGATTGCAAATCAAATAAGATTCATAAGGAACCTTTATCCATCAGGCTAAGTACACGAAGGATTTGCTCAAAAAGTTCGACATGGACAGTGCAAAACCTATCGGAACTCCAATGGCAACATCCACTAAGCTTGACCATGATGAAAGCAGTAAACGAACAAACATACGTAAGTATCAAGGTATAATTGGTAGTTTGTTATATCTACCTGCTAGTCATCCAGACATTGTGTTTGTTATATGTCTTTGTGCTAGATATCAGGCTAATCCTAAGGAATCACATTTGTGCGCAGTTAAGCGTATTTTTATATACCTTAAAGTAATTTTGGCAGGCTTATAGTATCCCAAAACTAAGTCCTTTGACCTTGCTGGTTACTCGGATACTGATTTTGTAGAATGCAAAGTCGATGAAAAAAGCACTAGTGGCACGTGTCATTTCCTAGAAAAGTCTCTAGTCTCCTGGTTTAGCAAGAAACAAAATTATCAATAACTGAGGCAGAGTATATCACCGCAGGATGTTGTTGTGCTCAAATTTTGTGGATGAAGCAAACCCTAGAAGACTTTAATCTGCACTATAAGAATATTTATATTTTCTATGATAACACTAGCACCATTAATCTCACCAAAATTCTAGTATGCCACTCACGCACTAAGTATATAGAAATTTGTCATCATTTTATAAGGGATCATCAATCACACGAAGATATTTGTTTAGAGTATATGGACATGGAACATCAACTAGCAGACATCTTAACTAAACCTTTAGCTGAAGATCGGTTCAACTTTATCCGTCGAGAATTAGGTCTTTTAGATTCTGATAGAAAATAATAATTATAAGATGCTTTACAAATTTTTTGTCACACTTTTCAAAAGTTGTGGAAATTTTGGATACAAGCCGAAAGGGCCCTTCTGTCAAAAAGGTGTAAAAAATCTTAAGCGACACGGCATTTAAGAGTCTTCGGACCACCGCTAGCTGGGATCCGACCTCTACAGCTACTCCGAGATGATTAAACTCTTAAAAATGCACGATTTAAGTTCAGCACTTATTATTATGTATTTATATCAAGTCAAGAAAGGCATAATATCGATTAAAGTTATATTGAGATTCTGGAAATAAATGTCAACAGAATTTGGACCGAACTCGGGCGAGCTCAGACCGAACTCGGGCGAGCTCGGACCGAACTCAGTTAGTTTAATTCTAGAATATACTATGTCATTTAATTCTCTTCCTAATTTAGGTTTCTGCTACTCTATATATAGATCATTTCTTTGCTCATTCATTTAGACCAACAAAAATTATTCTTCCTCCACAAATAAACCTTAGCATTTCCTCCAACATTCTCTCCAAAGGCCCCTAAAAGGAAAGAAGATTCCTTTTCCGACTCTCTTTTCTGTCCCATTATGCCAAACATAGGAGAATTCAATGGTTTCACCTTTCGGATCCTCAAAATTTTAAAAGATTGGTTTAATGACTTCTCTAAGAGACACATCTGTTTTGGCCATCCTATTGATTTTTCTTCCCAACACATAGACTATCTACCTACTTTTCAAGAACTTCAACTTGAAGAATTTGTTACAACCCGTACCAAAATTTACACCAATGCTATTCAAATATTCTATTGTAATTTAATATATGAACATGACACTATTTTATCTAGAGTTCATAGCATTCCAATTGAATTCGATGCAAACGACTTGGGTAGAATCCTACGCATTCCCGCTGATGGACAAACCTTAGTCAACATCACACAAGTTCAATTCGACCATGACTAAACCCTAGATTCTTTCAAGAATATCTTTTGTCACACTCTTGAATGTCCACCTGATAAATTTTATGCTAGATATTTGAATGGTCACTTCTTTGAAATGCATCATACTTTTTTTAACTTTTTTTTTACCTAAGAAGACTTACTTTGATGAGGTCTCTTATCTAAAAATGTTAACTTTATATCACTTCCATTTCGGCATAAATTTCAATGTTCCAAAGACCATCTTATCTCAAATGGTTCAATGTCGCAAGAAATGGCGTCCACTACTATACGCCATGTACTTGCCAACTATTTTCAACTATTTCGATATTCCTTTGGATACTTGTCCAAATTTTGAGGAACCTTTATACCTTAATAGAATTTGGAGATTTGAGCCAACTATGCTTTTACCTTATAACTCATCATCAAACTCCAACACTCATCATGTTGATTATGTCCCTCCTATTGATGAACAACTGCAAACCTTAGAGTCTATTTTCAATCTATTGCGTGATCGCTTCCACCAAGAAGATATACGCAATCGTGGTACTGATCATCGCCAAACTCTTCAGACTCAGGCACTTGGCAATACTTTAATAGACATCCAGTACACCCTATCGAAGCACCCAGTCGGTCCTTTTTCGATTCTCCGAAATCCAAATCAATAAGGATTTCGTATTGATCACCCTTATGTTCTACGACACTTGGATCTAGCTGATACCTTCTTCGATCCAAACAGAATAGTTGAACCGGATGATGAAGATGATGAACATGACAACTAGTTACTCAATAATTTTCAAATGTTTAAAAAGTTTACTTATAGATGCTCTACTATGATGTTTCTACTACACATCTGTTTTTGTATGTTTTCTTTTCAAATGAATAAAAGTTTAATGCAATTTTTTTTGTCATTATATATTATCCTTTATACACTTTACTCTCTTGTTTTTCTTGTCATCTCACCGATTTCGGAGAAGCATGCTATTTCGATCAAATGATAACGGAGGAGAAAGACATACATGATACTAATATACCAGATGATACTTGACAGACATTGTCTTCAGCATATCAACTACTCCATAGTTACAGGGGAGCCTTGCATATCAAAGACATGCAGTGTCATTCATAGTTTGTCAAATATCAAAATGGAAAAGATTGTTGGCCCATCCGGTCTCA